>CM066333.1:104217699-104225199 GCA_033807585.1 Hydrophis major | reverse complement strand
TCTCTCTCCCTCCTTCTGTCGCTCTCTCTCTCTCCTTCTGTCTCTCTCCTTCTCTCTCTCTCTCTCCTCCCTCTCTCTCTCCTTCTCTCTCTCTCTTTCTTCTCTCCTCTCTCTTCCTTCTCTCTCTCTCTCTCTCTTTCTCTTCTCTCTCTCCTCCTCTCCTTCTCTCTCTCTTTCTGTCTCTCTCCTCTCTCTCTCCTTCTGTCTCTCTCTCTCTCTCCTTCTGTCTTTCTCCTTCTCTCTCTCTCTTCTCTCTCCTCCTCTCTCTCCTTCTCTCTCTCCTTCTGTCTCTGTTTCTCTCCTTCTGTCTCTCTCTCTCTCTCTCCTTCTGTCTCTCTCTCTCTCTCCTTCTGTCTCTCTCCTCTCTCTCTCTCTTTCCTTTCTCTCTCTCCTCTCTCTCCTTCTCTCTCTCTTTCTGTCTCTCTCCTCTCTCTCCTTCCTGTCGCTCTCTCTCTCTCCTTCTGTCTCTCTCTCTCTCTCCTTCTGTCTCTCTCCTTCTCTCTCTCTCTCTCTCTCCTCTCTCTCTCCTTCTCTCTCTCTTTCTCTTTCTCTCTCTCCTCTCTCTCCTTCTCTCTCTCCTTCTGTCTCTCTCCTCTCTCTCCTTCTCTCTCTCTCTCTCTCTCCTCTCTCTCTCTCCTTCTCTCTCTCCTTCTGTCTCTCTCTCTCCTTCTCTCTCCTTTCTCTTTCTCTCTCTCCTCTCTCCTCTCTCCTTCTCTCTCTCTCTTTCTCTTTCTCTCTCTCCTCTCTCTCCTTCTCTCTCTCCTTCTGTCGCTCTCCTCTCCCTCCTTCTGTCTCTCTCCTTCTCTCTCTCTCTTTCTTTCTCTCTCTCCTCTCTCTCCTTCTCTCTCTCTCTCTCTCCTCTCTCTCTCCTTCTCTCTCTCTCCTTCTCTCTCTCTCTTTCTCTCTCTCCTCTCTCTCCTTCTCTCTCTCTTTCTGTCTCTCTCCTCTCTCTCCTTCTGTCGCTCTCTCTCTCTCTCCTTCTGTCTCTCTCTCTCTCCTTCTGTCTCTCTCCCTTCTCTCTCTCTTCTGTCTCTCTCTCCTCTCTCTCCCTTCTCTCTCTCTCTCTCCTTCTGTCTCTCTCCTTCTCTCTCCTCTCTCTCTCCTCCTCTCTCTCTTCTGTCTCTCTCTCTCTCTCCTTCTGTCTCTCTCCTTCTCTCTCTCTCTCTCTCCTCTCTCTCCTTCTGTCTCTCTCTCTCTCTCCTTCTGTCTCTCTCTCTCTCTCCTTCTGTCTCTCTCTCTCTCTCCTTCTGTCTCTCTCTCTCTCTCCTTCTGTCTCTCTCTCTCTCCTTCTGTCTCTCTCCTCTCTCTCCTTCTGTCTCTCTCTCTCCTTCTGTCTCTCTCTCTCCTTCTCTCTCTCTTTCTCTCTCTCCTCTCTCTCCTTCTCTCTCTCTTTCTGTCTCTCTCCCTCTCTCTCCTCTGTCGCTCTCTCTCCTTCTGTCTCTCTCCTTCTCTCTCTCTCTCTCTCCTCTCTCTCTCCTTCTGTCTCTCTCTCTCTCCTTCTGTCTCTCTCCTCTCTCTCCTTCTGTCTCTCTCTCTCTCTCCTTCTGTCTCTCTCTCTCTCCTTCTGTCTCTCTCCTCTCTCTCCTTCTGTCTCTCTCTCTCTCTCCTTCTGTCTCTCTCCTTCTCTCTCTCTCTCTCTCCTCTCTCTCTCCTTCTGTCTCTCTCTCTCTCTCCTTCTGTCTCTCTCCTTCTCTCTCTCTCTCTCTCCTCTCTCTCTCCTTCTGTCTCTCTCTCTCTCTCCTTCTGTCTCTCTCTCTCTCTCTCCTTCTGTCTCTCTCTCTCTCTCCTTCTGTCTCTCTCTCTCTCTCCTTCTGTCTCTCTCCTCTCTCTCCTTCTGTCTCTCTCTCTCCTTCTGTCTCTCTCTCTCCTTCTCTCTCTCTTTCTCTCCTCTCTCCTCTCTCTCCTTCTCTCTCTCTTTCTTTCTCTCTCTCCTCTCTCTCCTTCTCTCTCTCTCTCTCCTTCTGTCTCTCTCCTTCTCTCTCTCTCTCTCTCCTCTCTCTCTCCTTCTGTCTCTCTCTCTCTCTCCTTCTGTCTCTCTCCTCTCTCTCCTTCTGTCTCTCTCTCTCTCTCCTTCTGTCTCTCTTCTCTCTCCTTCTGTCTCTCTCCTCTCTCTCCTTCTGTCTCTCTCTCTCCTTCTGTCTCTCTCTCTCCTTCTCTCTCTCTTTCTCTTTCTCTCTCTCCTTCTCTCTCTCTTTCTGTCTCTCTCCTCTCTCTCTCCTTCTGTCGCTCTCTCTCTCCTTCTGTCTCTCTCCTCTCTCTCTCCTTCTGTCTCTCTCCTTCTCTCTCTCTCTTTCTCTCTCTCCTCTCTCTCCTTCTCTCTCTCTTTCTGTCTCTCTCCTCTCTCTCTGCTTCTGTCTCTCTCTCCTTCTGTCTCTCTCTCTCTCTCCTTCTGTCTCTCTCCTCTCTCTCTCCTTCTGTCGCTCTCTCTCTCTCCTTCTGTCTCTCTCTCTCTCTCCTTCTGTCTCTCTCCTTCTCTCTCTCTCTTTCTTTCTCTCTCTCCTCTCTCTCCTTCTCTCTCTCTCTCTCCTTCTGTCTCTCTCCTTCTCTCTCTCTCTCTCTCCTCTCTCTCTCCTTCTGTCTCTCTCTCTCTCTCCTTCTGTCTCTCTCTCTCTCTCCTTCTGTCTCTCTCTCTCTCTCCTTCTGTCTCTCTCTCTCTCTCCTTCTGTCTCTCTCTCTCTCCTTCTGTCTCTCTCCTCTCTCTCCTTCTGTCTCTCTCTCTCCTTCTGTCTCTCTCTCTCCTTCTCTCTCTCTTTCTCTCTCTCCTCTCTCTCCTTCTCTCTCTCTTTCTGTCTCTCTCCTCTCTCTCCTTCTGTCGCTCTCCTTCTCTCTCTCTCTTTCTTTCTCTCTCTCCTCTCTCTCCTTCTCTCTCTCTCTCTCCTTCTGTCTCTCTCCTTCTCTCTCTCTCTCTCTCCTCTCTCTCTCCTTCTGTCTCTCTCTCTCTCTCCTTCTGTCTCTCTCCTCTCTCTCCTTCTGTCTCTCTCTCTCTCTCCTTCTGTCTCTCTCTCTCTCCTTCTGTCTCTCTCCTCTCTCTCCTTCTGTCTCTCTCTCTCCTTCTGTCTCTCTCTCTCCTTCTCTCTCTCTTTCTCTTTCTCTCTCTCCTTCTCTCTCTCTTTCTGTCTCTCTCCTCTCTCTCTCCTTCTGTCGCTCTCTCTCTCCTTCTGTCTCTCTCCTCTCTCTCTCCTTCTGTCTCTCTCCTTCTCTCTCTCTCTTTCTCTCTCTCTCCTCTCTCTCCTTCTCTCTCTCTTTCTGTCTCTCTCCTCTCTCTCTGCTTCTGTCTCTCTCTCCTTCTGTCTCTCTCTCTCTCTCCTTCTGTCTCTCTCCTCTCTCTCTCCTTCTGTCGCTCTCTCTCCTTCTGTCTTTCTCCTTCTCTCTCTCTCTTTCTCTTTCTCTCTCTCCTTTCTCTCCTTCTCTCTCTCCTTCTGTCTCTCTCTCTCTCTTCTTCTGTCTCTCTCCTTCTCTCTCTTTCTCTCTCCTTCTCTCTCTCTCCTTCTGTCTCTCTCTCTCCTTCTCTCTCTCTCTCTCCTTCTCCCTCTCTTTCTCTCTCTCCTTCTCTCTCTCCTTCTCTCTCTCTCTCTCTCCTCTCTCTCTCCTTCTCTCTCTCTCCTTCTCTCTCTCCTTCTCTCTCTCCTTCTGTCTCTCTCTCTCCTTCTCTCTCTCTTTCTCTTTCTCCTCTCTCTCCTTCTCTCTCTCTCCTTCTGTCTCTCTCCTCTCTCTCTCCTTCTGTCGCTCTCTCTCTCCTTCTGTCTCTCTCCTCTCTCTCCTTCTCTCTCTCTCCTTCTCTCTCTTCCTCTTTCTCTCTCTCTCTCTCTCTCTCCTTCTCTCTCTCTTTCTGTCTCTCTCCTCTCTCTCTCCTTCTGTCGCTCTCTCTCCTTCTCTCTCCTTCTCTCTCTCTTTCTGTCTCTCTCCTCTCTCTCCTTCTGTCTCTCTCTCTCTCTCCTTCTGTCTCTCTCCTTCTCTCTCTCTCCTTCTGTCTCTCTCCTTCTCTCTCTCTCTCTCCTCTCTCTCTCCTTCTCTCTCTCTCCTTCTCTCTCTCCTTCTGTCTCTCTCTCTCCTTCTGTCTCTCTCTCTCCTTCTCTCTCTCTTTCTCTTTCTCCTCTCTCTCCTTCTCTCTCTCCTTCTGTCTCTCTCCTCTCTCTCTCCTTCTGTCCTCTCTCTCTCTCTCCTTCTCTCTCTCTCCTTCTCTCTCTTTCTCTTTTCTCTCTCTCCTCTTTCTCCTTCTCTCTCTCTTTCTGTCTCTCTCCTCTCTCTCTCCTTCTGTCGCTCTCTCTCTCCTTCTCTCTCTCCTTCTCTCTCTCCTTCTCTCTCTCTTTCTCTCTCTCCTCTCTCTCCTTCTCTCTCTCTTTCTGGTCTCTCTCCTCTCTCTCTCCTTCTGTCGCTCTCTCTCTCCTTCTGTCTCTCTCCTTCTCTCTCTCTCTCTCTCTTTCTCTCTCTCTCTCTTTTGGAGCATCCGTTCAGCTTGGGAAACAGATCTCCAGAAGGGGAATTTGGGGGTGGGGGATGTTTTAAAATCAGAGCTGGGATCCACTGGGATCTGCAGAGGGGGGGGGCTTTGGTTTTGTTTTGTTTTTTTGCAAACCCTCCCACAAAACGAGCGCTGGGGAAGGAAAAGCTTTGTCCATTCATAAAACATCCGCCGTTGTTGCGAGAAAAACCTGAAGCTACATCATTTCTTTCTTGCCTCCTCCGGACTTCCTTTGAATTTTTATTTTATGATTTGTATTAGTTTTTGGCAAAGGGATCAGTCCAAAGAGAACTCCAGGTGGATTCTTTGGCTTTCTTTATTTTTTAATCCTACAATGCTCAGAGGCTCACAAGGGGGCTGAGAGGCGTATTTATTTATTTATTTTTGGCAGGGAAATAATAATAATTATTATTCTCCTAAAAGAAATTGTTTTGGGTTTCATGCTGCAGAACATTTCTCACCGATGGAGACAAATGAAAGAGAAGGTGGGGAGGAGAAGAGGAACTCAGAGCCCATCAGCAAAGCAAACCAAGTCGGGTTTCCTGCTCGGGGTTGGACTAGAAGACCTCCAAAGGTCCCTTCCAACTTCCATTGCAGGTAGTCCTCGACTTACAACCACAGTTGAACACATACACACATTTCTGCTGCTAAGTGAGATGCTGCAGTTGATAAGATAGGAATATATTATATTATGGAGTATTATAAAATATTTCACTTCTGTATTTTTGATGGATTTTTACACTGGCCAAGCTGTGGTTTAATCCTGGTTTGGGGCATCAACCACAAGGCAGCTCCAATCCCATGGCATGACAGGAACTGCAAGGCATAACAGCCAAATTGCCTCAACTGGATACACCCCAAGGCCGACCACAATGTAAACCAAACCACCATATCCTAGCTTGTTAAGCTTCCATTAAAGACATCCTTGTTGGAAACGGGTTGGTTCCCTCCATCGGACAGAAACGCATTCGCACCAAGTCCAAATTGCTTTTTAATTGAATAATAATTCTTTTTTTAAAAATTGTTGCCCTTGTAACATTTTGTTTCATCAACATCTTTCTTTACAGACGATTGCTTTTCACAAACTGTTTTTAATGGGAGGTTTCTTGTATTATTATTGACCGAGGCTTCCTGGTCCTGGAGGGAGGAAAAAGCAGTTTGAAAAGAAAACAAATATCAATAAATCATAAGGCATGTGCCACTGGGGAGCTGGGAAAGGGAATGCAGGAATGCACACCAAGCTATCCTTCCCATCGTTAATTGCAACCTGAAAAAACATTAAAGGCTCTAGTCCTCACTGCTTTTGAATCCAACCCAAGGAGCATTTAGCTCCTTGTGACAAATGATTGTTTATATCTTTCAAGAGGTCCAAAGCAAACATTTATAATATTTGCATTGTAGAATGGAACGGTACAGATATCATTCAATGCAGTATTTCTCAAGTGGGCTGAATTGAAGAGGGGTGGACTTCAACTCCCAGAATCCCCCAGCCAGCAAGCTTTAAGAGGGGTGGACTTCAACTCCCAGAATCCCCCAGTCAGTCTATTTGAAGAGGGGCGGACTTCAACTCCCAGAATCCCCCCAGCCAGCATGCTTTAAGAGGGATGGACTTCAACTCCCAGAATCCCCCAGTCAGTCTATTTGAAGAGGGGTGGACTTCCACTCCCAGAATCCTCCAGACAGCACGTTGGCTAAGGAATTCTGGAAGTTGAAATCCACCCCCCTTAAGCAGGTTGGCTGGGGAATTCTGGGAGTTGAAGCCCATCCACGTCTGTAAGATGCCACGTTCATGGTAGCAACAATCCAACACAACCACATTATTGGTCTAATGGCTGAGCTTACCCGTTTGGTGAGCTGCGTGTCCATCATGAAGTTGTGGACGTGTTTCTCAGCCTTGGTGAGTTCTAGTTCCGGGCGACCACGGCCACCACCAGGGCAGTGCATCCAGCTCCCTAGAAGAGAGCCCCAAATTCAGAATTAGCTCTGAATTCAACATGTTTGCAAAGATATATTCTCCATCCTTGCCTACTTCCTCTTCATACAGGGACCCCTATTCCCCGGAAGACCCCTTCCCCCCCCCTCCAATTTTGAGCCCTGCCCCTTTTGGGGACCTTGGGTGAGGTCAAGTAGTACCACTACCCATCCTGGGAAACTGACCTCTCGTTTTTTTTTTAGACCTTCAAAAAAACAATCCTAAAAAAAAAACACGTCATTTTGACAAGATTTCTTCCCTCCAGAAAACTGTGTGCTTGAGGCAACAACACACCTTTGTCTTTCACTCCTCCTCCTCCTCCTCTTCCCCCCCCGCCCCAGCCAGCCAGGACCGGGTTTAATTAGGAAAATAAATAAATAAAAGAGATTAGCAGATTAAATCTTCCATTTGCAATCAAAGGTCAATTCGGGATTATCCTCCCGCCCGCTGTCCGTGGTGCTGAAACGCCGCCCACCCGGAGCAAATTGCTTTTAATTCCTATTTTACTCTCTCCCCAATTCGCATCGCTTGAAAAATCCCAGCCTTTCTTTTCTTTCTTTCCTTCTCTTTCCTTCCCTCTTTATTTCTTTCCTTCCTTCCCCCTTTCCTTCTTTCTGTCTTTCTTTCTCTCCTTCCTTCCTTTTTTTCTCTCTGCCTTTCCTTCTCTTTCTTTCCTTCCTCTTCCTTCCTTCCTGTCTTCCTTTCTCTTTCCTTCCTTCTGTCTACCTCTTTCTTTCCTTCTCTTTCCTTCCTCTATTTCTCTTTCCTTCCTTCCTCCCTTCCTCTTTCTTTGACTGTCTTTCTTTCTCTCCTTCCTTCCTTTCCTCCCTCCCTTTCTTTTTCTGTCTTTCTTTCTCTTTCCTTCCTTCTCTTTCTTTCTTTTCTTCTTTCCTCCCTCCCTCCCTCTTTCTTTCTTTCTTACTTTCTTTCTATCTTTGTTTCTCTTTCTTTCCTTCCTTTCCTCTCTCCCTCTCTTTCTTTCTGTCTTTCTTTCTTTTTCCTTCCTTCTTTCTATTTCTTTCTTTCCTTCTCTTTCCTCCCTCCCTCCCTTTTTTCATTTTCTTTC
>CM066333.1:104205199-104212699 GCA_033807585.1 Hydrophis major | reverse complement strand
TGTAGAAAACGCAGCCATAATCATGGCTTGTCAGAAGCTGACCCTGGGACTCTACAACTGTCATAAAGATGAGTCAGCTTTCCGCTGTCTGAGTTTCGATCACACGATCCCAGGAAATGTTGCGACAGTCGTGGGAAAAGCAATTATAAGTTGCTTTTCATTTCAACCCTGCCCTAACTTTGAACTGTCACTAAACAGAACCGTTGTAAGTCAGAGACCAGCTGATCTCTTTTGCTTGCTTGAAATCCAAACAGCAGGAAACCCATTCAGTGGGGTTTTTTTTTTCCTTCTTCTCCATTTCTCTCTGAAGTTTGCTGATCGAAAGAAGCTTCGGCGTTTTAAAGGGTTCATTCTCTGGATGAATGGCACCAAAAATTCACAGCTTGTTACTAAACATTTGACAGGATTTCCTCCTCCATTTGAAGATTCTTGCCTTGTCAAACACACACATACACACACACCAGCCTTGTGGTTTCTCTCTAGGTGTCTAACCTGTTATTTAGCATTTTCAAGTAGGCTGAAATATGAAACGAGGATGAAGAACGTATTTTGGGAGCATCCAGAGAGCTGGCCCTATCTAACAAAATGAAATTCAGTGTAGAAAAGAGTAAAGTCCTACACTTAGGCAAGAAAAACCAAAAGTACACATACAGACTGGGTGAAAGCAGGCTTAACAGCAGGAACTGGGAGAGGGATCTTGGCATCTTAGTGGACAACCAGCTAAATAGGACTGTGCAGCCAAAAAAGCCCATGAAATCCTAAATTGCATTTACAGAGGGATACAATCGAGGTCAAGGGAGGGACTAATACCCCTCTGTAAAGCCTTAGTAAGGCCACACCTAGAGTACTGTACCCAGTTTTGGTCACCACACTGTAAAAAAAAAAGATGTTGAGGCTCTAGAAAAAGTGCAGAGAAGAGCAACCAGGAGGGTGAGGGGTCTGGAGGCTTAAACATACGATGGATGGTTGCAGGAACTGGGCCTAGCTAGTCTAGGGAAGAGAAGGACCAGGGGAGACAGGAGAGCAGCCTTCCAATATTTGAGGGGCTGCCCCAGAGAGGAGGAAGGGGTCAAGCTATTTTCTAAAGTACCCAAAAACCAGACAGGGAAGAATGGATGGAAACTGAACCAGGAGAGATTCAACCTGGAAATAAGGAGAAACTTTCTGACAGGGAGAACCATCAACTCATGGAACAGAAGTTGCCTTAGAAAGTTGTGGGAGCTTCATCACTGGAGGCTTTTAAGAAGATATATGGAACAGTTTAATCCAAGGGGTGGAGAGAGAGAGGTTGTGGAAGACGGGACCCAGCTGGAGCTGAGAATGAGGGGCAGGGGAGACATCTGGATCCACTCTGGACCGACTGGGATTGAAACTCAGGCGTTCAACATCCTGTTTCTCACAAGGGCCTGCCAGCATTTTTGGTGGTTGGGGAGGGGAAAAAAGAACCACAACAGATTGTCCAGGAGGAAGGGAAGATGTATTTAAGTGGTAGACTGCTCTTATACAGGGAGGGTTTATTTTGAGGGAGCATAGCTAGAAAGGGTGACTTTGGGCTGATCACTGGGAGATCTATCTATCTATCTATCTATCTATCTATCTATCTATCTATCTATCTATCTATCCATCCATCCATCCATCTATCTCTATCTATCCTATTATATATCAATCTATCAATCTATCAATCTATCAATCTATCTGTCTGTCTGTCTGTCTGTCTGTCTATCTACCTACCTATCATCTATCATCTATCTGTCTGTCTGTCTATCTACCTACCTATCTATCCTACTATCTATCAATCAACCAATCAATCAATCAATCAATCTATCTATCTATCCATCCATCCATCCATCTATCTATCCATCTATCTATCTCTATCTATCCTACTATCAATCTATTAATCTATTAATCTATCAATCTGTCTGTCTGTCTGTCTGTCTATCTATCTACCTACCAACCTACCTACCTATCCATCCATTCATCCATCCATCTATCTATCATCTTCCATCCACCTGCCTACCCACCTACCTACCTATCATCTGTCTGTCTGTCTATCTACCTACCTACCTATCTATCCTACTATCTATCTATTAATCAATCAATCAATCAATCAATCAATCTATCTATCCATCCATCCATCCATCCATCCATCCATCCATCCATCTATCCATCTATCTATCTCTATCTATCCTACTATCAATCTATTAATCTATTAATCTATCAATCTATCAATCTGTCTGTCTGTCTGTCTGTCTATCTATCTATCTACCTACCTAGCTACCTACCTACCTATCCATCCATCCATCCATCCATCTATCATCTACCATATCTATCTATCTATCTATCTATCTATCTATCTATCTATCTATCTATCTATCTATCCATCTATCTATCTCTATCCTACTATCAATCTATTAATCTATCAATCTGTCTGTCTGTCTACCTATCTCTTTATCATCTATATATCTGTCTGTCTGTCTATCTATCTATCTATCTATCTATCTATCTATCTATCTATCTATCTATCTATCTGATCTGTCTATCTATCTCTTTATCATCTATCTGTCTATCTATCTATCTATCTATCTATCTATCTATCTATCCATCTATCTATCTCTATCCTACTATCAATCTATTAATCTATCAATCTGTCTGTCTGTCTATCTATCTATCTACCTAGCTACCTACCTACCTACCTATCCATCCATCCATCCATCCATCCATCCATCCATCCATCCATCCATCCATCCATCTATCTATCTATCTATCTTAACTATTATCTATCTATCTATCTATCTATCTATCTATCTATCTATCTATCTATCTATCTATCATCTTCCATCCACCTGCCTACCCACCCACCTACCTATCATCTGTCTGTCCGTCTATCCTCTTTCTTCATCACCCGTTTCCCTCCCTGGCTTTTCACAACCACTCCAAAACCAATCAAAGACGCAAGGAACAGACCCCTGATCCTCCTCCCAGTCTGATCTCCTTTTCCAGGGGTCCCATCCTGCCTGGTGGGAAGGTTTTTTTTTCTTTGCAAGGATTCCTGGAGAGTCTCCTAAAGCCAAGCTATTTGGGGGGGCGGGGGAGGGGCGGGGGGGCGGGTTGTTTTTGCTTTGTGGCTAAGCAACGCGGCCTTCTCTTGAAGCCGAAGGAGCTGCAGTTTGTAGCATGAACTGGCCAACTGAAGAGCTCCTGCCAGCATGGCTATGCCAGGCAATTGAAAGTGCATTTCAGCCCCCTCCTCTCGTTTGAAGGTTTGATTCTGCCGCTCCCCTTTCAAAAACAGGCATTTGACCTTCGTGGTCTCCCTAGCAACCGGAGGCTAAGGTGATTTGGTATTAAAGGCAATGATTGAGCTAGAATGGCTAGGGGGAAAAAAAGGAGATAAAGCAGAGTTATGCGGGAGCAGGACAAATAAAATAAGAGAGGGGATTTCTTTCTTGTTAAATATTCAACAGCCATTGATACGATGGGCCAATGACTGTGAACAACACACACTAATGGCCACTGATATGATGAGTCATTGACACTGACATGATGAGTCAATGGTAATTGATATTGATATGAGTCAATAGCCATTGACATAATGAATCAATGGCCATTGGCATATATCAAGAATCAGTGACATGATGGGCCAATGGCCATTGACAGGACACATCAATGGCCATTGATATAATCTTTGATGTTGACATGATGGATCAATGGCCATTGATATAATCTTTGATGTTGACATGATGGATCAATGGCCATTGATATAATCTTTGATTTGACATGATGGATCAATGGCCATTGACATGAGTCAGTAGACATTGATATGTTTCAATAGCCATTGACATGAGTCGATGGCCATTGATATGAGCCAACAGTCATTGATGTTGACATGATGGGTCAATGGCCATTGATATGAGTCAATAGACCTTGATATGGGCCAACAATCATTGACGTTGACATGATGGGCCAATAGTCATTGACATTGACATGATGGGTCAACAGCCATTGACATGATGAGTCAATGGCCATTGACAGAACCCATCAATGGCCACTGACATGGTGTGTCCAATCTATAAAGTCCCCTTTTGCGATCTTCTGATGAGCCAAGTCAACTGAACAACTGTCTTGCTAGTTGAACAAATGCAGCGACCCCCTTAACGTCGTTAAAATGGGGCAACCTTCACTCTCTCGCTTAGCCACAGAAACTTTGGGCTCAAGGGTGGTCATACATTGAGGACTCCCTATATATATATTTCCACAATATGTCCACAATTGCTTTGCACTGTAAAATTGGGAGGGCAAAAGATCAAGTAAATAGGATGCCCCCAAATGCGTGCAATTTATCTTTTTGAAAAAGCAGATTTTTCCCCCCCTGAGCCTTACCATGATCCCTGTAAGCAGACAGACGCCTTTCCCACAGTAGGTGTGAGGGACCATGTCTCCGTAACCAATGGAAAGGAAGGTGATGGAAATCAGCCACATGGCGCCCAGGAAGTTGCTGGTCACATCCTGTTGGTCGTGATACCTGCCGAAGAAATGCAGGTTGCTGGGGGTGAAATGACACAGCCACCATCAGGAGGCACCAAAACGATGTTCATGGACTATTTGGACCCAGCTGGAACCACTCTGGAGCAACATATCTCAAGCTCAGGCAACTGGAGGAGAGTGGACTTCAACTCCTAAAATTCCCCAGCCAGATTCTGGCTGTGGAATTCTGGGAGTTGAAGTCCACATGTCTTGAACCAGGCTGGCTGGGGAATTCTGGGAGCTGAAGTCCATATTTCTTGCTGTGGAATTCTGGGAGTTGAAATCCATGCCTCTTAAAGCAGGCTGGCTGGAGAATTCTGGGAGTTGAAGTCCAGATTTCCTTCTGTGGCATTCTGGGAGTTGAAGTCCATACATCTTAAAGCATGCTGGTTAAAGCATGCTGATCTGGGGAATTCTGAGAGTTGACATCCTCACCCTCCTTAAAGGATGCTGGCAGGGGAATTTTGGGAGTGGAAGTCCACCCGTCTTAAAGCAGCTGGGGGATTCTGGGATTCTGCCATTCACTGAACCCCAAGTGAAAAATCCCAAGGATGTTTACTAATTTAGACAACTCTGGTTAATTGTCTCTCAACATCACAACATCTGTCAAAGAACAGGCCTATTTTCACCCACCCACCCACCCCGTTTTTTACACTTCCACGTATAACACCAAAGCCCTTGAAATGAAGATAATCTCATTTATTTGGGAATTTTTCTGAAAGTCCCCAACTCCCATCCTTTGGGATTAATACCCTCCATTTTCTCTCCATTATTGCTGGGTTTGTGAGCCTGGTTAATGACTATTGATCTTTCTCTTTCTCTCTTTCTTCAGCCACTAGGAAAGGTTAGATATCGGTTAGAATTCTTCGCAGGGCCCTAAAAAACAGCTTGATTATGCATTGCACAGATCTATAATTGATTTATATTTATTTTTTTCAGAGGCAAGATTAGATTTTGGCTTCTGCGGGCCAACATGTGTGAGCCAGGAGGAGTTAACATCAGAATTTCCTGGCCTGGATAACAAAGATTTACTCAATCATGAGATGTTAATGAAGAATTCATCCCCTTTAAGAGGGATGGATTTTTAACTCCCAGAATTCCCCAGCCAGCCTGCTTTAAAGCTGGATAAACTTCAACTCCCAGAATTCCCCCACAACTAGAAGAAACAATAAAATAAAATAAAACTAAACAGAGGCAAAAACCAAACTAGACAAAAACATTTTTAAAAAAGGTCTCTCTCTTTTTTTTTTTTCATTATTATTTTTTCCTCCTTTCGGGATAGCCCAACTCTCAGCCCTTTTCACACTTACAAGAATCCCAGACAGAAGTGTAGAATGTGTAAAAAGCAACCAGATGTATGACAGACACAAACACACCCACGCACCCACACCCACGGCCTTTCTCATCTATTCCCACCCAGGAGCAATGCTGCGGTGTGCTGTGCACACCACACACACACATACACAATAAACCAGGCAGAAAAGGTTTCAAAGGAAAAGGAAACTTTGCAGAAAGCCATCGACATCCCATTGACACCCCCCCCACACACACACACATTTTCCTTGGCTAATTTTGCACCCGGAGCTGGGTCTCCATTCCCTGGTTGTCAGGGAGTCCTGCCTACACCCCATGTGGATGTTGCCTCTCCTGGCACTCTCACTGGCACATCTTCAAGAAAAGAACGGTGGTGAAAAGAACCTGCGGGTTGTGTGTGTGTTTGTGCGTGTGTGTGTGTCAAAGTGTCACGCAGGCTGCTTTTTCAGCACACCAGCTTGAATGTTCCCGGATAAGACAGGCCCAGCGGGAAGGGAGATGAGAAAAAAAAAAGAGGGAAAACCTTTCTCCTTCTCTCTCTTTCTCTTTGAGTGTGTGTGTTTTTCACATTCAGCCCACAACTCTTATTTCTTGTTTTTTTTTCCTTTCCCTTCTCTCCTTCTTCTACCAGCTGAGTGGCAGAATTGGAAAGAAAGAAGATTTTTAGAAAGAAGATTTTAGAAGATTTAGAAGCCAACATTTGGAGGATGGATGATATATGTGTGTTTGCCAGTGTGTATGTGTGTTTGTAGTTATGTAAACAAAAAGATAGATGATAGAGGTATACATGAAACAGTATGTAGATGATGTGGATAGATGATAAATAGGCAAGGAGGCAGGCAGGCAGACAGACAAACTGACAAACAGACAGAAAGATAGGCAAGTGGATGGATGGATGGATGGATGGATGGATGGATGGATGAGTGGGTGGGCAGGCGGGTAGATTAGATAGATATGTAGGGAGGGAGGGAGAGAGAGAGAAATAAATAGATTAGTGATACAAACACATTAGATACATAGATAATGATGGATGGATGGCCTGATAGGTAGACAGACAGACAGACAGACATAGATAGGTAGGTGCATTGATAGATATAGAAACAGATTCTAGATAGAAGCATAGATGATAGATAGATAGATAGATAGATAGATAGATAGATAGATAGATAGATAGATAGATACGCTGATAGATATAGAAACAGATTCAATATATAGATAGAAGTATAGATGACAGATAGATAGATAGATAGATAGATAGATAGATAGATACGCTGATAGATATAGAAACAGATTCAATATAGATAGAAGTATAGATGACAGATAGATAGATAGATAGATAGATAGATAGATAGATAGATAGATAGATAGATAGATAGAGATAGATAGATAGATAGGTAGATAGATAAGCTGATAGATATAGAAACAGATTCAATATATAGATAGAAGTATAGATGACAGATAGATAGATAGATAGATAGATAGATAGATAGATAGATAGATAGATACGCTGATAGATATAGAAACAGATTCAATATAGATAGAAGTATAGATGACAGATAGATAGATAGATAGATAGATAGATAGATAGATAGATAGATAGAGATAGATAGATAGATAGGTAGATAGATAAGCTGATAGATATAGAAACAGATTCAATATATA
>CM066333.1:104160199-104187699 GCA_033807585.1 Hydrophis major | reverse complement strand
GTAACCATGGAGACCCACAGTGGCGGGATGTTGGTGGTGCTACAGAGCCAATGGATCTCCCCAGGGTTTGGGGAGCGGTGGGGGGGGGTGTCACCCAGGTTGAGAAATCCTTCTTCCTTGGACTGAGGGGCTGGTGATAGGACCAAGTCTCCAAGAGACAGAGAGAGAAAGAAAAAGAGAGAGAGAGAGAGAGGAAGGAAGGAAAGGAGACGGAAGGAGAAAGAGAGAGAAAGAAAGACAAAATAGGAGGGAAGGGGGGGGAAGGATGAGAGAGGGAGGGTGGGGACCTTTCCTTTCCTCCTTCTCTTCCCTTTCCCCCTCCCCACTCCTTCCCTTCCCTGTTTATCTAGCTATCCATTTCCTCCCTTCCTTCCCTCCCTCATCTGTTTATCTAGCTATTCCCTTCCTGCCTTCCCTCTTTCTTTTCGTCTCTCCTTCCCTCCCTCTCTCTCCCAGCCTTCCCTTGTGTCTGCCTGCCTGTCTGCCTATCTATCTAAACATCTATTTACCCATCCATCAACTCCCCCTCTCTTACAAATCCCTTATCTATCACCTCACACCCCTCCTCCATCTCTCTCTCTGATATCTCTCTAAATCTTGACAGCTTTTACATGTGTGGATCAGCTCTCAGAATCCTCCAGGCATCAGAGGAGACACTGTTCTGGTCTATACTTAGTCCTCATTTTATGACCAAAGCTGCCTGTGGAATTCTGCCAGTCAAAATCTATACATACCTCTGACAGCTGTCAGGGTTGAGGGACACTGTTTTAAACTTTATTATCTATCATCTCTGTATCGATCACCGTCTGCCTGACTGTCTATCCCTCCCTCCCTCCCTTCTTCCAGCTGGATAATTCTCTTTGCTGATTCATACGCCGTCAGCTCAGAAAGCATGGTTCTGCAATAATAATAATAATAATAATAATAATAATAATAATAATAATAATAATAATAATAATAATAATAATAGAACAATTATTATTATTGTTGTTGTTCTTATTATTATTAAAAAACATTAAGCAAAGTGGCCGATCACTTAATCTGAGCCCATCTTGATGACCCCTAAGGGACCCCAAGAGGAATATAATGCTTTTAAAACAAAAAAATCATCTCCCAAGTGAAGAATGAAGAATGAAAGACTTGAACCAGGCCTTTGGACCTCTCCTGCTGGAAATCTTAAAACGAAATAAAAGCCAACGCATTCCAGTATATCAAATTTATGTTGAATCTCTTCAGGACTCACCTGGACTTCCCGGGTGTGATACGCAATGATCAGCCCCAATAAAATTGCAGTGGAGAGGCTGATAAGACACTTCAAGGCCAGAGAGAACATGGAGCCCTGCGAAGAAAAGAAATATATCATAAATTGTTGTGAACAGCACCGTTTCCCTCCTCCCTTTTCTCATACCAAGCAAGCAAAGCTAAAAATCATCTATCTATCTATCTATCTATCTATCTATCTATCTATCTATCTATTTATCTATCTATCTATGCGAAATGCCCCTCACGCATCATCACAAAATCTCCAGGACCGTAAAACCTACAAAATTGACATTGGGCCCGTACGTTCCTCTCGGCTTCTAGGTGCTCACTAAGAAAGGACGTTTTGAAATAACCATCAGAGCATTTAGAGTATTTCCTATATTATTATTATTATTATTATTATTATTATTATTATTATTATTATTATTATTATTATAATTATTATTATTATAATTATTATTATTATAATTATTATTATTATTATCTGATGCTAAGGAGTTCTGCTCCCCCTTCTCACCTGGAAGGAAATCTCTTCCAAATGCAAAACACAAGCAGAGGAGTTTTAGTTTTAGTTTCACAGCAACATCAAGCAGCTTTAGTACAGAAAAGTTGAGCTAAGCCACGCCCAGGCTCCTGGCTGTCTCCTTCTTGCTCACACAGCAAATACTCTTTCAGTTTCCAAACAGCCCTCCACTCTCTCACGCACTGACAGGATGCCAGCCAGATGGATACTGATGGATGCTGGTAGGCAGAGGCAGAATTTTTCCCCCTTATTTTCCTCCCCAGAAACTAAGCCCGATCGCATAGTTTTGTAGCGAAGAGCGAGTATCGAGCTAGTATATATATATATATATATTATTTATTCCTTCAAAAATAAGATTTGGGCTGATTTGATTGTCGTCCCCCAGCGGTCCAATCCAGCCACCCAACCTTTTAAAATAATACAGATTGTCCTCAACTTATAACTAAGAGTTGAGCCCAAAATTTCTAGGACAAAAATCCAGGACACCCAACCTGCTTTGGGTCTCTGAGAAAGGCAGTCCCGGACTTACGACCGTGATGGAGCCCAACATTTCTGTTGCTAAACGAGACATTTGTTGAGGGAATAACAGAATAATAACCGGGACCTTGGGAGGTCATCTAGACCAACCCCCTGCCCCACCCAAGTGGGAGGACCCTATTGCTGAGTTTCGCTCTGTTTTAAGATCTTCCTTGCCAAACATTGTTAAGTGAATTGCTGTGGAGGAACATACCTAGGAAGAGAATCCCTGTCGGCTTTGTTTGCCAGAAGGCCGCAAAATGGAATGGTGTGACCTCCCCCCCCCATCATCAATACGAGTCAGTCAGCAAGCGGACTGAATTTTCAGCCGCAGTGATCTGCTTAACGACGGGTGGCCAGCAAGGCTGTAAAATGGGAGCAACGCTCCTTTCTCCACTGTCTCGCTTAGCAGCGGAAATGCTGGGCCCAACGGCGGTCGTAAGTTGAGGACCTGCTGGTGTTATTTCCCCCCTCCCCCTCCCCCGCCGGAGCTATGAGGCCGAGGAAGCTTCCAGAAACCCCTTCAAAATAGTTCTAAATAAAAAAAATCAAAGCTGTGGAAGCCGTTAACCTTTAGCCGAACAAAAGAATAAACAAAGATTTCAAATCTGAATCAAGATTTCTCCCCTAGGAATTTGAAGAATAACTCTGACTCTGAGGTGTTTTTCTGTTTTCCACACTGACCATTGATTTATCTGGGCTGGGAAAAATATCCCTCCGGAGTGGAATTTCCTATTCTTCCCAGAAAAATAAGATATAAATCTTTCTAAGTTTAGCATCCCACAAAGACAAAAGCCATCGATCGTTATGAAGTAGTGTGTGTGTGTATGTGTGTGTATATGTGTGTCTGTGTGTGGATATATATGTGTGTGTATGTATGTGTATATATGTGTGTTTTTATATGTGTGTCTGTCTCTGTGTATATATATATGTTTGTGTGTATATATATATATGTGTGTGTATATATGTGTGTGTGTATGTATATATATATATATGTACATGAACATATATATATATATTCATGTGTGTGTATACGCGTGTCTATATATGTCTGTGTGTATATGTATGCCTGTGTACGTGTATATATATATATGTGTGTGTGTGTGTGTGTATGTGTATGTGTGCGTGTGTGTATATATATATATATATATACACATATACATGTACATATACATATATATATATATTTGTGTGTGTGTATACGTGTGTGTGTGTCTATATATTTGTGTGTGTGTGTATATGTGCGTCTGTGTGTGTATGTGTATGTATGTATAAACACACACACACCTGATCCCAATCTAATGTTGGGCTGTTGGGTGGTTGAGGAACATGGCGTCCTCTTCATGGGCTGAGTTGGCAAACCTCTCTGTTGTACATCACAAACCACGATCAACAATTCATCGTAAGCCCCCCCCCCGAGAGCCCACCACTGACTCAACAAACTACGATCGATGGAAAACCCGGTTTAGAGGGCCTTTTTCACCGGAGGATGGCCAAGACTTCGTCTCTCGGCCTCCCGAGCATCGGGAAAAGACTTAAGATCCCTTGGAGGCAGGATGGCACAAAACCCACCCGGCCAAAATGAGGTTCCCTAGATGGGTGTGTGTGTGTGTGTATGTGTCAGCAAACAAACCCCCTTTCCTTCCAGTTTTGGAATCTGGGGTCGATTGCTGGCCATCGATTTTGCTAAAAAGCAGCCTCGGAAAGAAACCAGCTTCAGCCAGGACTTTTCCAGATCAATTAGGCACAGAGCCAGAACGCGCTTGGCCTCGTGCCACCGATGCCCGCCCTGCAGGAAGGGAATTCTTTGCCCGCCCTGGACGCATCTGTTACAACTCCAAGCTCCCCTCCGCCACCCACACGAGGGGATTCCTGCCAAACCAACCTTCCTTGTGTGTGTGTGTGTTGTTTTAACACAATAGCGCTGACCCACAAGGGTAGGAAAAAGAGATGGAGGGGAGGGACTGGACATAATTCAAGATTATTAATAGCTTGGGGGTTTACTTCCCCCCCCCCTTAATCATAAAGCAGGCAGCTTGAGCAGGGATTGGCAACTTTGAGCAGGCTGGCAGGGGGATTCTGGGAGTTGAAGTCCAGCTGTCTTAAAGCAGGCTGGCAGGGGGATTCTGGGAGTTGAAGTCCAGCTGTCTTAAAGCAGGCTGGCAGGGGATTCTGGGAGTTGAAGTCCAGCCGTCTTAAAGCAGGCTGGCAGGGGGATTCTGGGAGTTGAAGTCCAGCCGTCTTAAAGCAGGCTGGCAGGGGGATTCTGGGAGTTGAAGTCCAGCCGTCTTAAAGCAGGCTGGCAGGGGGATTCTGGGAGTTGAAGTCCAGCCGTCTTAAAGCAGGCTGGCAGGGGGATTCTGGGAGTTGGTCCAGCCATCTTCAAATAGACTGACTGAGGAATTCTGGGAGTTGAAATCCACCCCTCTTAAAGCTGCCAAGGTTAAGACAGGCTGGCTTAGAGATCAATTTAATAATTCACCCTCAAGCCCAGAAAGATTTTCTCCTACTTCCAGCTGCTTTCAAGAGAGGAAAAAAATAAATAAATCAAGGGGCATCTTTATCCACACAAAAACCCCTGAGTCCACTGGCGAACGCTGCTCACCCGAAGACTGGTGGCCTTCCCCTCGACTGAATTGTGGTTGGGTGAATAAACCATCATTGGGAGATTGCATTTACAAAATGGATGGGAGGGTTACCCTGCAGCCGGGAACCTTCGGCCTCCCCATCTTCTGTGCCAGGCAGGCGAAAGGAAATATTTGTTTAAACTCCCAGAGATGGGAAGCCGAGAAATGTGATAAATAAATAAGTAGACATTTATCAGCCGTGCCCAGACGTACCTAATGGGCGAGATTTGGCTGGGGGGAAAAGCTGACAAATGCAGGAAGAAAAGAGGCAGAGACTGGACTGCCATTTGTCAGAATGTAGGGTCTCCCGCTTGGGTGCCGGGGGGTTGGACTAGATGACCTACAAGGTCCCTTCCAACTCTGTTATTCTATTCTATTCTATTCTATTCTATTCTATTCTATTCTATCTTCTATTCATTCCCCAGCCAGCTTGCTTTAAGACGGCTGGATTATAACTCCCAGAATCCCCCAGCCAGCCTGCTTTAAAATGGGGGAACTTTACAATTTATTCTATTTGTTCTATTTGTTATTCTATTAATCTGGCCTCGTTAACTCGGTGACATGAATCTCCAATTCGACTGATAATATTCTGAAAAATTATGGCCCAGCTTAAAAAAAATATTGGAAAGAGCCAATTTATAAAGATGCCGTCAGTCACCTGACGAACTTCTGCCTTCCTTTTAAGAATTTGCTCCGTCTTCCTGGAACCTTTAGAGGTCACCCAGACCAACCCACTAATACCATAACTGTCTTTGAATCTCTAAAGGGTTGATCCTAAGATAAGAAATCATAGGCCAATCATCTACCTTGTCCCCAGTTGGTAAGAGAAGAAATAGCAAGTTAAAATGACAAGGAAGAAAATTTAGATTAGAAGTCAGGTGGCATTATAAGGTGTCAGCCAATGGTTCAGGCTGGCCAGGGAATTCTGGGAGTTGAAGACCACCCAGCTTAAAAGTGGCCAAGTTGAGAAACTCTGGAGGAAACTATTAGAAAACATTCATTTTTCTCCGTCCGGTGGGGAAAATATTATTTGATTGATTTCCAGGCCTTGGTGTTTGTTTCCTGGTCACAGACTGAACAATCTTTCGCTATCAATCCAGATAAATTCCTGCCCTCCTTTCCTTCCTTCCTTCGCCTGTCTCCTTCCTTTGAGAGGGGAGCAAAGGGGGGGGGACATGCTTGGCTCTCCCCCCACCCCATCCAGAAAGAGTCATGGGGAGAAGAGGAGTAGGACTCCAAAAATTGAGGTCCCTTCCCCCAGCAGCCAGACCCCTCTCTGTAAATACCTGCAACAGGTACTTAGAATAGGGAGTGTGCTTTGGGGACCCCCCCACTGGTAAACTCCCCCCTCCAGTGACCTCCAGACCGCTCCCTACTTGGAGAAGAAGTATGGGGAAGAGGAGAAATGAGGCCCACTTGTGTTAAGGTTGCTTCCCTAAGCAGCCAGCCCTTCTATCCAAGAGGGGCACACTTTGGGGAACCCCCCCCCCAGGGGTTGGCCTGCCCCTCCCAGGCGACCTCAGTCCCCCTCGCAACTTTGGAAAAGAGGTCTGGGGAAGAGGAAGAAAAGGAAGGGCAAGCCCATTGAGGTTCAAGCCCCCTAACCAAGCAGTCAGTCCCCCTATCCAAATGGGGTGAGTTTTGGGGAACCTCTCCAAGTGTCTGCAACAGCCCCCTTTCCCAATGACCCCCCCCCATCTCCCTCTCAACTTTGGAAAGAAATGTGGGGAAGAGGAGGGGGCCAAACCCAGCCAAATTCAAGCCCCCTCCCCAAGCAGCCAGACCCCTATCCAACAAGTGGGGTGAGCTTTGGGGAACCCCACCATGTGTCTACAGCACTCCCAGCGGACACCCTGCCCCCCAATCTCCATCTCAACTTTGGAAAGTGATATGGGGAAGAGAACCAACTCCACACACACACCGAGGTTCAAGCCCCCTCCCCAAGTGGCCAGCCCCCTTATCCAAACGGGGTGAGTTTTGGGGGACCCCACCAAGTGTCTGCAACCCCCTCCCAAGCAACCCCCCCACCCCAACCCTGTCTCAACTTCACAAAGAGGTGTGAGGAAGAGGAGGAAGAGAAGGGCCAAACTCAGCCAGATTCAAGCCCCCTCCCCAAGTGGCCAGCCCCCTTATCCAAACGGGGTGAGTTTTGGGGGACCCCACCAAGTGTCTGCAACCCCCTCCAGAGCGACCCCCCCACCCCAACCCTGTCTCAACTTCGGAAAGAGGTGTGAGGAAGAGGAGGGCCAAACTCAGCCAGATTCAAGCCCCCTAACTAACCAGCCAGCCCCCTTATCCAAACAGGGTGCCCATTGGGGGACCCCGCCAGGTGTCTGCAACCCCCTCCCGAGCGACCCCCCCACCCCAAACCCTGTCTCAACTTCGGAAAGAGGTGTGAGGAAGAGGAGGAAGAGGAGGGGGCCAAACCCACCGAGGGTCCAGTTCCTCCTCCAAGCAGCCAGGCGCCTTTCTCCAAGCGGGGCGCGCTCGGGGGGTCTCCTCTTTGGCGAGTCGAAGCCGCCTACCCACCCACCCTCGGACTCTGCCTTCCCCTCCCCCGGTCCCTCCCTCCCTCCTCCTACCCCCCCCAGCCCCTACCTTGGAGTACAAGCCCCAGGAGAGCTCCGTCTCGATGACCATCACCACGATGCCAAACATGCCGAAAATGAGCGCGTAATCGCTGAGCCGCTTGCGCTTCTCGAAGAGGGCGCGCCGGTGGCCCAGCCGGTAGCCGATGTTCTGGTTCTTGCGCTTGGGCGCCTTGGCGAAGGGCGGCCCGGAGGCGCCGGCAGCCGGAGCCGACCCGGTGGAGGAAGAGGAAGAGGGTTGCTGCTGTTTGGACCCGGGACCCCCGCTCGTGTTGCCTTGCAACAGCCCCGACGGAGAGTGGTTGCCTTCCCGGGAAATGACGATCTCCGGCGGGGGCGGCCCGGACGCCAAGAGTTGCAAAGGTTGAGCTTCTCCTCCGGGCTCCGGACCCGAACCGGTGCCGGGAGCCGGTCCGCTGGCGTCGAGCAGATTCCGACGGGAAGCGCTGAGCCGGCTGAGCGGTTTCATGACGCCGCCGCTGTACTTGCACGAGCTCATGGCGATCTCGGTGAAGGGGTTGCTGTCCCGGCGGTGCGCCAAGGGGCTGGCGGCTTGGCGGTGCTTGGCCGTGCCTCCTCCTCCTCCGCCGCCGCCGCCGCCGCTGGAGCTGGGCGAGTGGCCCGGAGCCGCCCAACCGGGCTCGCCGCTGACGTTGGGCTGGCTGCCGTGGCGAGAAGCCGGGCGGAGGGCGGCCACCGCCGGGGGAGCCCGCAAGGGAGCCCCGGAGGCCGGTGGCATCGGTGGCATGGGTACCAAGGGAGCCGGAGTGGGTGCCAGGCTGGGGGGCGCGGCCGGCTCGCCCCCTCCCGGGTCGAGGAAGGGCGCGGGGGGCTCCATCCTCCTCCTCTCTTTCTCCTTCTTCTCCTCCTTCTTCTTCCTCCTCTTCCTCTGCCCGGCCCTGGCCCTGGCCCGCTCCAGCGCAGGGGCATCCAAGCCGGCGCCCACCCCCACCGGCGCGGCTTGCCCAGCCTGGGGGGGGCTGGGGCGGGTGGCAGCACCGGCGGCGGCGGCTGCAGCCGAGCTGCCAACGGGCGCGACTGGGAAGCCTGGCACAGGAACGCGCCGGCCGGCCAAGCCCCCCTTGCCTTGGGATCGCGCTCATTGGCTGGGCCGGGAGGTGAGGGGGGGTGACATCACGAGCCCCCCCATCTCCTCCTCCTTCCCCTCCCCTTCTAGGGGTGGGGGTGGGTGGAAGAGGAGCCCCCTCCCCGAAGCCTCCCGACGGGACTGCGCCTGTGCGCTCTCCGCCGCCAGCGCCACGGGGATTCGTGCCCCCCCCCCCGCGCAAACGACAACGGGGGGTTTGCTTCATTCATTCGGCCGGGGAAAAGGACCCGCCCAGCCCCGCCCGCCTCCGGGAGGCGTGGAAAGGCTGGCCGGCAGGTGGGCGAAACAACAGGTGGTGATGCTGCTTGGAGAAACCTTTCCCGGTTGGATGGCCGATTCCCAGCGTCTCTGGAGGAAGAGGAGGGAGAGCGGTCCGTGCACACCTCCCCCAAATCCTTCCACGTTACATCGGGAAGTCAGCCGCCCTAACATCTGGAAGAGCTCATCTAGCCCATTTGGGGGCTCATCCCCCCCCTTTTTTAAAAAATCCTTCCCCCTCCTCACCAGCAGCTGTGGCCTCCAACTCCCATCAGCCACCAGCTGGGAGGATGGAATGGTTTCTGGAGTCGGTGCCAATTGTCAAAAATTGATGTAGGTAGGTAGGTAGGTAGGTAGGTAGATAGGTAGGCAGGCAGGCAGGTAGTGATGATGGATGGATGGATGGATATACATACATACATACATAGATGAGAATGATAGATGCATGTATGTGTGTGTGAGAGAGAGGTAGATAGATGAGAGAATGATAGAGGTAGATAGATGATAGATAGATGAATGATAGATATGTAGGTAGGTAGATAGATATAGATAGATAGATATAGGCAGGTGATAGATAGACAGATAGATAAATAGATAGATAGACAAGACAGACAGATAGATGAATAGATAGAGACAGATAGATACGACGGGCAGGAGAAATACCTGCTTCAGTCTGCCTTGGGAACACCTGGCTGAACACCTGTGGCCGTGCAATGGCCTTGCCGTATGCACACCCACTGCCAACCTTGCCCAGGTGTGACCCACGCACTCCATCCAGGTGGCAGAAGGGATGAAGTCACGGCCAGCCAAGGTTGCATCCAAGGAAACACTGAAATCGTGTGAAAAAAAAATCAAATAGCGTGAAAAACGGTCCCACGTCCCTCGTGCCAGTTGTGACTTTCATCATTAAATGAACCGTTGTTAACTCCTGTCTTTATAAGTTGGCTGCTTTCCAAGGAATCCTTGTGGAACAGGCCAAGAGGTGTGGAGGGGGGGTGCAGAAGACAGAGAGACACTGCCCCTCCTTCCTCTTAATGGCTCACCCCTCGTGTGCTGGATAGGACCAGTAACTGGAGTTCTCGCCTCACCATCAGGAGGCTGTGAGTTCAATCCTAGGTAGAAGCTATTAGTTGGGATAGACTCCTGCTCTAGCAGGGGGTTGGGCTAGATGACCTCCACAGTCCCTTCCAACTCTTGTTTATCTGTATATATATAAGAGCGAAATGCATCATCACAAAATCTCTGGAACCATAAAGCCTACAAACTTGAAATTTGGCACGTAGGTTCCTCTTGGCTTCTAGGTGCTCAGTAAGAAAGGATTTTTCCAAATGACCATCAAGAGCATTAGTATTTCCTATATTATTATTATCATTATTTTTATTATTAATTATTATTATTAACATGCTCTGATGCTAAGGAGTTCTACTCCCTCTCCCCACCTGAAAAGAAATCTCTTCCAAATACAAAACACAAGCAGAGGAGAGGAGGTTCAGTTTAGTTTCAGAGCACCAAGCAGCTTTAGTCCAGAACAGTTGAGCTAAGCCACGCCCAGGCTCCTTGCTGTCTCCTTGATCACACAGCAAATACTTTTTCAGTTTGCAAACAGCTCTCAACTCTCTCACACACAGAGAGGACGCTAGCCAAATTAATACTGAGGGATGCTGGTAGGCAGAGGCAGAATTTTTCCCCCCTTATTTCCCTCCCCAAAATCTAAGCCCCACCACATCGTTTCGTACCGAAGCCCATGAGTATCCAGCTAGTTCGATATATAGGAAACAGAAACAAACACATTCACACAACCTGGTGTGGGGAAATCCTTCCTTTTCCATCCTCCCTTTCAGTGGCTGCTTGCATCCCTCACCCGGATTGGACCCCAGAAGGGCCAATAAAAAAAAAGGAGGCAGGGGGCTTTAAACCAATCAATGGGCTTTATTGGAGCATTGCCACCGCCTCCCTTAACCAATAGGCAAAAAGAAAATGCGGCTCTCGTTAATATTAGCAATTCATACGCGACACCTTAACGGGGTATAGACACAGCAACAGAGGCAGGAAATTGGGGAGGGTCTTGCAAACAGCTGGGAGAGCCTTTCCCATTCAGAAGGTGGGAGGAGGGGGAGTCCAGGTGGAAAACAGCCCCCTCCCCAAGTCGTCCCTCCCCCCCCCCCCGCCAAATGCAGCAGCCTTTTAGAACCGCTCGCTTTTTTTTTTTTTTGGCAAATTCGGTTTGTGCGCCTTCTTCCCGGGAGCCGATCTGCTTAGTGGCCAACTTATTTTCATCCCCTCCCCCAGCACCGGAGCGGAAATGAATCCGGGGCGGGAGGGGAGGCTGCTTTTTCAATGCGCTTCGCTCTCATCCCGATGCAAATTTTTTTTTTTTTTTGGGGGGGGGGGGGAGGGAGAAGGTCTCCTGCTCCCCGTTTTCTGGAAGGAAATTCCCCTCCCCCCATATGGCAGAAGAACATTGGCTGGAGGAGAAATTGGCATTCTGCCATGGGCCAAGGGGGGGGAGGATTTGGGGTGGAACGAAGGAACGAAGCAAAGAGAAAAAGGAAGGGGAAAACCAGGCTTTTTCCGAGAATAAGGCACAACAATGTGGTTTCCCCACCTGTTTGGGGACCTCCCCCCCCAAGTGGGTTTTCCTAACCACAAAAGACCATCCATTGGGAATAAATTTATTTTATCTCCAGTGGGAAAAATGGGATTTTCCTCCCCGCTGTCCTGGGGGGGGGGGGGGGTTTCCTCCACCATCACCCAATGGGATTCATTCTTTTTTCCCCCCACGAATCAAATCAGGAGAAAGAAAGGTAGAAATCCCACCTCCAGGAGAGCTAAAATCAGGTGTTTTTTGGTTGTTTTTTTTAGGGGGGGTGGAAGAAAAAAAAAGCAGGTGTTGCTCTGCCCCCTGGTGGCAGGAAGCGGTACTGTCCTCATCTCAAAGTGGGGGGACGGGGGGAAGAACAAGAAGGACCCCCGTCATCCCTTCCACCAACCGGGGAGAGGAAGGAGGAATCGAGACCTATAGAAAGGTGCGGATTTAATCTTCCTCCCAAAATGACCTGCGGGGTGGTAAAAGCAGGCGGCCTTGTTGTGATGGAGGGGAAAAACACACATTAAGAAGAAAAAAACGGCACTGGATGATGGCACTTTCTGGAACGGAGTCTCCATTCCAGGAAGGAAGCTGGACAGCAAAGTTTAACGGGATCCTTTCTGGCTTGGGGAAGGGGGGGGGTGTCTTCTGTTTTGGGAAGGACCTCCTCTTGTGATGCCTCTTGTCACCCCTCTTTGGTCCTTCAGCCGAGCCCCCAGCCTAAGCTCCCCCTTCCCCCTTTGTGCCCTCCCCAACAGAGCTATGGAAGGGGAGAGAGTGAGTGAGAGAGAGAGAAAGAGAGAGAGAGAGAGAGACCGGGAAACCCAGTTGGTTCCTAAAGCTTGGTCTGGATAAACTGGAGCAATTTCTCCAGCTGGGCATCCAAGGACAGCTGGTCTCCGTCGTTGGTGATCACCCAGTCGTAGGAGATGCCTTGGTCTAATCCGCACTCGGATTCAGCGTCGTCAATTCCTGGGGAGCGGAGAAAAGAGATGGGAGGGGGAAAAAAAAAAAAAAGGTTTGAACGTCAGAACTTTGAGTCAAATTGAAAACCCGGTGGCTTTTACAAATGTGCATGCATACACACACATACACAGAGGCAACCCATTGGAAGAAGTTGGCCTCCACTGGCCTCCTGAGTTTCTTAAGGGCTAGAAACTTAGGATCCACCAAATTGAAGATATAATGCCTTAACGTATTCAATAAATACCCCAGAACCTCATCTATGTACAACTCCCACACTGAGAAATTCTGCACCGAAGACAAATTTCTTGAGTGTTCGTTGGCGAATATAGCCTTCCATTCTTATTCTAACTATATTCTAATTCTAATTAATTTTAATTCTATTCTATTCTCTCTTCGCTTTTCTCTTCTCTTCTTTATTCTATTCTATTCTCTTCTCTTCCCTTCTAAATATAGAATAGAAAATATTCTATTCTATATTCTGATTTTCAGATTCTACACTAGCCGCACCGGAACAGAGCAGCTTTATCCGTCCTTCCGTGTACACCTGGACACAAATCAGACTACCTCATTTTACCTGTCACGAACACCCAGTTCCGCCTTCTCCGGGTCTCCTCCGTGGCAATCACCCTCACGACTTGAACCAGGTCCCCGTAGACGTCACGGAACCATTCCACGTCCGAGGATCGGCGGGTGTCGCTCACGATCTGCATTGGCAAGGAGAGGAGAAAGGGAGAGAAGCAAAAGCAAAAAAAATAATAATAATCTCTTGGGGACTCGAGTTCAAATTCTGGCCACCTGCTCCTCCCTCATTCTTTTAAACTGATTGGCCCCGTTTGCCCAACTCAGGACCAAGATAGTTACGACACTGAAAAAGGATGTTCTCACACTTATGACCGTCACAACACGCCCATGATCAAAATTCAAGACGCTTGGCTGCTGGCTCGTATTTACGACAGTCGCGGCATTCCTCCCGGTGGGTGTCAAATGATTTCCCTCCATCTTTTTTTGTGTGACCTTTCTCAGTGGAGAAAATGGGCTCACTGAATGACCGGGGGGACTAAGTTGCCGTGAATTCACTTAACGATGTTCGCAGGGAAGGTCGTACAATGGGGACTTAAAAATTGCCTTGCTTAGTTGTCAGAGCATTTGCAGCGTGACTGCTCTTTATGAGACAAGCCCGGAGCAAAATACAGCACACAGAGGCTTAACAGTGGCTTATCTACAAGACATATACAGAAATAAACGTGGTAGCAAAATACTTTACAAGTGATTAAACTTCTTAACACAGAGAACTCTGCAATGAATACAGGACACAAGGAGAAAGGACACACCCTCTAATGGCTGCCTTTATATAAACACCTCTTAAAGGGACAGAACCCTGTTCCAAGCAAGGCTTCCCAAGACCGTAATTAAGCACACGCTTAGTCCAAACAACTCTTGTTTATTTCAACGCTTGGGAATTATATTAACCCCAAGATCTTTAACATTAGTAACTTTGGGCTCCATTGTGGCTGTAAGTTCAGGACCACCTGTATATTCAGCCCGGCCTTACCCAGATGGGTTGCATCACGCCTTCCACCACAATGCGGCAAAAGAAACCGGGATCGCTCTGCCGTCGTTCTTCCCCCCAACGGATCATGTCTTCGCGGTACAGCTCCTTGTAATCAGTGGCGTCTAAAAGCCGCTGGAAATCCAGGCCGTGTTCCTGCGTGCAAGAAAACCCCAACATTTCCTCTGCAATTCTCCACATTCAACTTCCTAAAATTCCAAAAAAAAAAAAAAGGTGCTAATTCACCTACGGAACTCACCGCCACATGAAAAAAAAATCCTTAAAATTGAGAACAGACAAATGGTTCCATTCCAGGGCGCACAAATGTCCCTTTAATTCTATTATTTTTAAATATATCGAGAATGAGCTGGAAACCTG
The DNA here is from genome assembly GCA_033807585.1 of Hydrophis major. NCBI lineage: Eukaryota > Metazoa > Chordata > Lepidosauria > Squamata > Elapidae > Hydrophis > Hydrophis major. The sequence goes on along the minus strand of CM066333.1, from coordinate 104,173,336 downwards.
TGTTTCGCTATGAAACTATGTGGTCGGGCTTAGTTTTTGGGGAGGAAAATAATGGGGGGGGGGGGGGGGAATTCTGCTTCTGCCTACCAGCCTCCATCGGGATTCACCTGGCTAGCATCCTACCATTGTGTGAGAAAGTTCAGGGCTGTTTGGAAACTGAAACAGTATTTGCTGTGTGAGCAAGGAGACAGCAAGGAGCCTGGGCGTGGCTTAGCTCAACTGTTCTGTCTTAAAGCTGCTTGGTGCTCTGAAACTGACTCCTCTCCTTTGCTTGGGAAGAAATTTCTTTCTTAAGTAGGGAGGGGGGGGTAGAATTCCTTAGCATCAGAGCATAATAATAATAATAATAATAATAATAATAATAATAATAATAATAATAATAATAATAATAATAATGTAGGAAATATTAATGCTCTGATGGTCATTTCAAAAAATCCTTTCTTAGTGAGCACCTAGAAGGCAAAAGGAACATATGGGCCCAATTTCAATTTTGTAGGTTTTACGGTGCTGGAGATTTTGTGATGATGCATGAGTGGTACTTTGCTTATATATATATATATATATATATAATTTTGCACTCAAATTCAGATTCTACCTCCCCTCCAAAACCAAGCAACTGTTTTAAACTAAATTACTTCTTTAATCAGTGTTTCCGGCTCAAATAAAATCAGATTCCAGCTCCCCCCAAAAAACCCACATAACAAAAAACACAGTTTTAAATTGAATTACCTATGTGTCATGCTCAAATAAATCCAGAATCTACACCTCCCCTAGTTTTCTTTTAAAAAGGCACAATAAATCAGATTTAAACCAAATTACCTTTGCATATTGCTCTTTCAAAGGCCCGGATAAGCGAAGAATGGTGCAAACATCCAGCCCCAACCTGCCAGCAAAAACACACATACAAAAAAGGAGGTCAGAAGTCAACAGGTTCAGTAGAGAGCCTCTCTAGCCAGCAGCAATCTACCTCACGATGCCCGAAAAACAGAGGCCGAAGGACCTCCAAACTCTGGGAAGATGCTGGAAGTTGGGAGCCATTCTGTCCAATTTCCCATGGAGATGTGTGTGTTTTCTGCCCTGCTTAGCTAGGAAGGAGCACAGTAGAGCTTCCAGAGGCAAGAGTAGTTTACCACACAGATTTATATCCACAACTGTCCAATTAAGGTATTGAATTCCCCCCTCCCCCAATCAGCAATTAACCTATCTATAGATTACAACTAAAAAACAAAACCTGTATTCTATATTAAAATTTAGATCTGCCAGAGTTGAGATTGAATCAAGATCGAATCTAATCTAATCTGGATTTTTAAATTTAATTTAAAGGGGTTGGACAAAGGGGGGGGGTTTGCTCAGGACAAAGCCCCCCACCCACATTTTTTTCAGGCTCTTTCCCTCCCCACCTTTTTTTTTTTTGCTTTGCTTTGGGGATTTTTAGAACAGAATAGAACCGAATGACAGAGTTGGAAGGTGCCTCGGAGGTCATCCAGTCCAGCCCTTTAATCAGGCAGGAGACCCCATACCTGTTCAGACAAATAGCTGTCTAGTCACTTCTTTAAAATCTCCCGTGATGGGAGAAAGAAGGAAGGAAGGATGGAAAGGGAGGAAGGGAGAGGAAGGAAGGAAGGAAAAGGGAGGAAAAGAAGGAAAGGGAGGAAGGAAAAGGAAAGGAAGGAAAAGAAGGAAAGGGAGGAAAAGCGAGGAAAGGAAGGAAGGAAAGGAAGGAAGGAAGGAAAGGGACAGAATAACAGCTGGAAGGGATCTCAGAGGTCACCTAGTCCAGCCCCCTGCTCAAGCAGGAGACCCTATCCCATTTCAGACAAACAGCTGCCCAATCTTTTCTTAAAAGCCTCCCGTGTTGGACCACCATGCTGCACTGATGCTTTGGGGAGTCGCGTGCCGGCTGCACGTCTGCATGCCTAGCAGACACGCGTGCAAAGTCTGGGGGTGGGGGGAAGCATTTGCAAGGGGAGGGGGCAATATTAAGGGGAGGGGGCGCTGCCAAACCAGGGCCAGCCTTGCAAAGGCACATGGGCTGGGGGGGGGGGCTTTCTTGGCAGCCCACCTACCCCGTCCATCATGCAAAGGGCCCGCCCCCTTCCTCCCTAAATGCGATGCTCCCCTCCCCCAGCCATATTTTTTTTTAATTTTTTTGCACATGTACCTCTTTTTTTTTTTTAATTTAATTTTATATATCTATATATATTTTACCGGCTTTGGATTTCTTCGGCCACGAAATCTTTGCCCGATTTTCGCTTCCCGCTGAAAAGCAGCACCAGCTTCGGACACGGCGCCATAGCTGCAACAAGTTTCCCCCGCACCCACGCCACCCCCGCCCGCCCCGGCCGGATGGTCTCGCCCGGGCCCCAGCGTTCCATCCGTGCCCTCCCGCCTCCCCTCGCCTCGCCACCAATTGGAAAACGGTCCGGGCTCCGTCGCGCGCACAGAGGGCGCGACCATTTCGGAGGGGTGGGTGGAAAGGGAAGGAAGAAAGGACCCAACGAATCGAAGCAACCCCAGCAGCGTCGGAAGAGTGAGGTTAGCCGGAAGGAGGCGGGGCAGAGCTGGAACAAAGGGGGCGGGGCTTCTTCTTAGCCGCGCCCACGGAGGTTTGGAGACACGCCCACATGCATTGCCCGCTTGATAGGAATAACAAGTTTTCTTTCCTTTCTCTTCTTTCCTTCTCTTTCTCCTTCCTTCCTTTTCTTTCTCCCTTTCTTCTTCCTTCCTTTTTTCTTCCTTTTCTTTCTCCCTTTCTCCTTCCTTCCTTTTCTTTCTCCCTTTCTCCTTCCTTCCTTTCTTCCTTTTCTCTCTCCCTTCCTTCTTTTTCCTTCCTTCCTTTTCTTTCTCCCTTTTTCCTTCCTTCCTTTTCCTTCTCCTTTTCTCCTTCCTTCCTATTCTTTTTCCTCCTCTTTCCTTCTCCTTTTCCTGCTCCTTCCTTCCTTTTCTTTCTCCCTTTCTCCTTCCTTCCTTCCCTTTTTCCTTCTTCCCCCCTTCCTCCCTCCCTTTCCCACACAAATTCCCTCCCTTCCTTTTCTCCTTCCTTTCTTCCTTCCCTCCCTCCCTTTCCCACACAAATTCCCTTCCTTCCCTTTTTCCTTCCTCCCTTTTTTCCTTCCTTTTCTTCCTCCCTTTCTCCTTCTTTCCTTCTTTTTCCTTCCTTTCTTTTCTTCCTCCCTTTCTCCTTCTTTTCTACTTTTTTCTTCCTTCTCTTTCCTTTTCCTGCTCCTTCCTTCCTTTTCTTTCCTTTCTTCTTCCTTCCCTCCCTTTTTCCTTCTTCCCCCCTTCCTCCCTCCCTCTTTCCCACACAAATTCCCTTCCTTCCCTTTTTCCTTCCTCCCTTTCTCTTCCTTCCTTCTTTTTCCTTCCTTTCTTTTCTTCCTCCCTTTCTCCTTCTTTCCTACTGTTTCCTTCCTTCCCTTCCTTCTCTTTCCTTTTCCTGCTCCTTCCTTCCTTTTCTTTCTTCCTTTCTCCTTCCTTCCCTCCCTTTTTCCTTCTTCCCCCCCTTCCTCCCTCCCTCTTTCCCACACAAATTCCCTCCCTTCCTTTCTCCTTCCTTTCTCCCTTCCTTTTTTCCTTCCTTCCTTTTCTTTCTTCCTTTCTCCTTCCGTCCCTCCCTTTTTCCTTCTTCCCCCCCTTCCTCCCTCCTTCTTTCCCACACAAATTCCCTCCCTTCCTTTTCTTTCTCCCTTCCTTTTTTCCTTCCTTCCTTCCTTTTCTTTCTTTCTCCTTCCATCCCTCCCTCCCTCCCTCTGCCATTTTCTAGGCTGCATCTTCCATTGAAAGGCTCTTTCCCAGCTGTGGGCCTGGAGTGGAAATGCTGGACTTAACACTGCCCATCAGGCACAGCCAGGGGAATGGCGATGGGGATTGTAGTCCATATTCTAGAGATGGGGAAAAGACATGGGAGGTAGAAAAATATGGCCCCTCTCCTTTCGGCAGCTTGCAAGCCGACGTCCAACAGCGGGATACTGCAAAATCCCCCTTCCCTCCCCAACCCCACTAACCTGCTTTCCAGGTCTGTTCTCCTGTGCAGGGCAACCAAAGGAGACCCAGTTGATCAGCTGGGACTCAATGGGAGGCAGAGAAGAGGTGGGATTGGCCGGTCCTCCGAATGACTCAAGATTTCCATTGCCGGTTCTGTAGAACCGGTCCGAACCGGCTGAATCCCACCAATGTCAATTTTACCCACTGTGCCTCGGAGAAAGAATCTACTTCCTCCACCCCTCAAGATGCTTTATTATATGACGGACATGGTCTTCTTTCCAGAGCAGAATTCCAAAGAAGCGAAGCTAGGAGCTGGGACATTCCAACTTTGTCACACAACAGCCCTGCGAAGTAGGCCAGGCTCAGAGACTGAGGCCCAAAGTTCCCTTTTTTTGCAGCCGATAAACTCAAAAAGACCCTCTCCCCGACTCTCTCATCCGGCCCCTAACAAGAGCGAGAGCCCCCTACCCTTTCATTTCCCCAGAGCAGTTCAAGAGGGACCCCTCTTTTTTGGGGGGGGGGTTTCCTAAATCGGTGCTTTTATTGGCTGTTGGAGACACACAGTGCGATAACAGATGAGATTCGGGGGCTGGTGGGTTTAATTTGCCTGCGTGCATGGAAGTCATGCGGAGAGAAAAAGGTGGTTGACCCTTTCTGACAAGCGATCGGGAAGCCGGATTCGCTTTGCAACCAGGTTACTCAGTGGTGGTCTACTCAATATTTGCGCAACCGGTTTGAACCGGCTGAATAACCATCTGGTGTTAGTAACTTACCTACGAAAGGGGATTCGCTTAACGACTACAGTGGGACAAAGCTCGCTTCACTCATGTCTCTCTTTAATGCCAGAAACAGTGGTCATAAGTCGAGAACTACCAGCGTCATAAACTATTTCTCAGGTCTTTTTAGAATTGGCAGCAGAAAGGGAGAGGGGAGCAGTGCGACAGCTTGCAAACCGAAAGTGCATTCCATCAATGTTTTCAGAGATAGTAACTAGGTGACTGAAGTTTCTGCCGAGCTAAATTCTAATTGGAGAATATGATTGATGACTCTGGGCTATGGATGTGTCCCATTGGAGAATATGGATCACGATACACCCAGGAAGTGTGTGTGTGTGTGTGTGAAATCAGGGTCAAAGGGGACAATATTTAAAACCCAAAACATGGATCGAGGAAAGGAGAGCTCAGAGGCATCAGCTAATAAACTCACTGGCTGTATAAGATGGGATATAAAGTTTGAAGAGAGGGTAGGGGGGAAATAGCCCCCCCCCACAAAAAACTTGGCAAGGAAATTAAGGAGGCTCTTCCCTTGAGGCTTCCACCAAAGTCCACGCGACCCTCGCCACGCCAGTCGAAAAGAAGGGCTTAACCGTACGCCCGGTTCTTAGGATGGCTCCGCTCTTTGGCGCCATCTCCCCGAGTGGATCTGCAAGGAAAGGGGACCAGGGTTATCACTCCACCTATCCGGTTTTGCAAATATTGTCAGCAGCAAGGATTTGCATGTGCACAAGATTGGAAAAAGGAGAACGCCCCATCAGAGGAGGGCATAATTCGGAAAATATTAAGAGATGGATAGGTTGACATTAAAAATAAAGGAGAAAGGAGACACCGAATATTACTTAACACGGAATAGCTTTTACGAGTGGTTAGAGATAAGAGGTGGAAATGAGATGAAGAAAAGTTTATTGCGATGTATGAATTAAATATAAAGAGGGTTTTATAATTATGAACCTGCCAATATAACCAACAGAATTATGAATAAGCGAATAAGAGAAATCTAGTCAAAACTATTGTTATATCATCATCATCATTATTATTATTGTTGTTGTTGTTGTTGTTAATATTGCTTTCTGTTTTTTGTTTTTCTGTAGATGATATGCCTTAAAAATATATATATATATATATATAACCCAAATAACCAAAGATCCACATACAAATACCCGCGAGAACCTCAGAAAACGAATATATATATGTATATACAAAAAAAAAAAGGGTTCCCCAGGGGATCACGCGAGATTTTAACAGATCGCGAGGAACAAGTTTAGCAACCTCTTGCCTGCTGCACGCAAAGTTTCCAGTCCTGTCTGAGGTGATCCAAATTCTGGAATCAAATTGTCCAAATATATTTATTCTAGGTGCCTTTGGGAGATAATTATACTGTTTTTATGAGATTGGGGAAAGGGGAGGGGTTCCTCTTAACAGGGAAATAAAGGCACCCCGTTTTTGCCGAAAGCAGAATCAATTCCTCCACTTCCCCTTGAATGAGACTTTAGGTATTCAAGCTTGCCAAGCTGCCCTGAGGACTAGGAACTTAAAAGTCCCCAAAGCAAGCTTCCTTTTTCAGCCATCGGCATGGAGGTGGGGTTCCCCTAAATACAACGGTGTCTCCCCCGCTCTTTTTCGCCCGCAACGCTTTCTGTCCCCCCTCCCTCTTCTCCTCCTCCTCTTCCTCACCTGCGTCTGGGGGCCACCCCCAGCTGCTTCAGGATGTCATCTTCGAAATCGTCCACCTCGTCTTCGCTCACCCCCAAATGGCGGGCCAGCTCTTCCAGGGCATCTTCGGTTTTGTCCAAAAAGTCCGCGAAGCCGAGCCGCTCATGGGTGAAGAGCCCATCGCCGTCGAAAAAACCTTCCAGCACTGGGAACAGCTCGCCAGAATATCTACCCCAGCCCAATCTGGAGAGGTAACTCTGCACCAGTTTGAGGAAGGGGGCCTTCTGAATGGGGGCCAAGAGACCCTCCTGGTGGGCGCATTCGGTGACCCCAGAACAACCTTGCGGAGCGGGGAAAGGATGCTTGGCCAGCGCCGCCCACAATTCCTGGGGTTTTCGAGCTTTGCGGGGTCCCCACTGGGGGTCCCGTCGTTTTGGGGGCTTCGTTTGGTGTTTCTTAGCAGGATGGGGTCCCTTTTCGTTGGCCACTTTGGGCTCCCAGGCGTCCTGGTGCCGAAATCTCTCCTCCCCTTGGTGTTTCTTCTGCCACGGTTTCGCTTTGCCCTGCTTCGTCGCTTTGCCGTTCTCTTTCTCGGCCTCCCTGAGGTCTAGCTCCTTGCTCAGCCTCTGCTCCAGGTTTTTCAATTCCTCCAGGGGAGCTTTTTGCACTAGCTTTCCCAAATCCTGACGGACGGAAACCAGCAAGGAACGTAGACGATGGAGCTCCTTCTCTTGAAAATCGAGTTTGCCCGGCGGGCGGCGAGAGACGGGGTCTTCTCCGGTGGGATGCTGGCGGGATTTGGCATCGCCCGGCGTGTCCAGCCTGCGGACCTTTTCCCGGAGAAGCTGGAGTTCGCCCTGGGCGGCTGAGAGGGCGGCCGTCTCCTTCTTCAAGGTTTCTGCCAAACGTTGGTTTTCTGCAGCCAAATTCTGCTGCAGGGAATCGACGGCCAAATTCTTGTCTCGGGATCTCTGCAGCAAAGTCTCCAGTTCTTTTTTCTGGGCCTGTGAAGCGAGACGTTAAAATAATAATAATAATAATTTTGCTCAAGATCTTACTTTCGCGGTCCAAACAGTTTTACTTTTGGAAAGATTTCTAACTCTTTGCAGTAAAAAGAAAAAAAGTTTCATTTTTGCCGTCAAAATTTTCTTATTGTTTGCAATCGTAAAAGTTTTATTTTTTGCAGTCCCAAAAGTTTGGGGTTTTTTTTTGTTTTTTGTTTGCAATCAAAAAAGGTTTTATTTTTGCAAACATAAAGATCTTTATTTTTGCAGGCCAAAAAGGTGCCCTTCTTGCAGTTAAAACAAAACCAAAACCCAGTTACTTTTGCAATCAGAAAACTCTTACTTCTGCAGTTTTGGAAGTTTGACTCAAGGCTCATGATTTCATTGGGGTGACTGCCGGAATCCTGACAAAGGCATCTCTTAATGCCCCACCGATTGGGTGAAGACCCCTGCCTTCCCCATTACCTGAAGCTCAGCCTGCATCAGTCGGATATCTTGATTTTCCTTGGCTAATTTGTCCAGCAAGACTCCCATGGCATCCAAGCTCTTCGGATCCTCGGAAAGATTTTCTTTGCCTGCGTGGAGTGGAGCATCCTTCGTTGAGCCCAGAGAGGGTGACCAGTCCTGGGGGGGGAGGGAAGGAGGGAGGGGGAGAAAGAAAAATTGGGCAGGGCGGACCTCTTGGCCACGGTTTGAGCTTTTCCTAGCTCCTGGCCTGGAAGATCTGGAGCTGGGAAGGGAGAAGCATGCTGGGTTTTGAATCCATTCTTCCAAGCTCTGGATCAGGGACTCACCTGTAACGCCGTCAATTCCCTTACCTGTCCACCATTGGCAGGATACGGCTCTTCTCTGTCAGGACTCAGCCCCAGGTTCAGCATGTCAAAGCCCCCTGAAGGTGGGAGGAGGGGAAAAGTCCAAATTTTTTTACAGCTTTTTTTCTTTTGTTTTTGCAGAAGGTGTTCGGTGAACACAAGTGCGATTCTCTTGAGTGTGGCGATTCGCTTTAAAATTATGTATGACTGGCTTAATTATCTTTCCTTAGCAAATGGAAAGTCTCTCTTCTCAATTGGGGTTAAAAAAAAAAGTCAAGGTGTACCTGTATGGAAAAGCATGAAAACCTTGCCCCAAACTCACCGTCCTCGGTGTCAAGGAAGATCCCTGTAGAGAGAGAGGCAAAGAACGGTTTAGGAGGCAGGCAGACAGACGGACAGACAGACAGATAACAGATAGATAGATAGATAGATAGATAAATAGATAGATAGATAGACAGATAACAGATAGATAGATAAATAGATAGACAGACAGACAGACAGACAGACAGATAACAGATAGATAGATAGATAGATAGATAGATAGATAGATAGATAGATAAATAGATAGATAGATAGACAGATAACAGATAGATAGATAAATAGATAGACAGACAGACAGACAGACAGACAGATAACAGATAGATAGATAGATAGATAGATAGATAGATAGATAGATAAATAGATAGATAGATAGACAGATAACAGATAGATAGATAAATAGATAGACAGACAGACAGACAGACAGACAGATAACAGATAGATAGATAGATAGATAGATAGATAGATAGATAAATAGATAGATAGATAGACAGATAACAGATAGATAGATAAATAGATAGACAGACAGACAGACAGACAGACAGATAACAGATAGATAGATAGATAGATAGATAGATAGATAGATAGACAGATAACAGATAGATAGATAAATAGATAGACAGACAGACAGACAGACAGACAGATAACAGATAGATAGATAGATAGATAAATAGATAGATAGATAGACAGATAACAGATAGATAGATAAATAGATAGACAGACAGACAGACGGACAGACAGATAACAGACAGATAGATAGATAGATAGATAGATAGATAGATAGATAGACAGATAACAGATAGATAGATAAATAGATAGACAGACAGACAGACAGACAGATAACAGATAGATAGATAGATAGATAGATAGATAGATAGACAGATAACAGATAGATAGATAAATAGATAGACAGACAGACAGACAGACAGATAACAGATAGATAGATAGATAGATAGACAGACAGACAGACAGACAGACAGATAACAGATAGATAGATAAATAGATAGACAGACAGACAGACAGACAGACAGATAACAGATAGATAGATAGATAGATAGATAGATAGATAACAGATAAATAGATAGACAGACAGACAGATAATAGATAGATATAATAGACAGACAGACAGATAATAGATAGATAGATAGATAGATAGACAGATAACAGATAGATAGATAAATAGATAGACAGACAGACAGACAGACAGATAACAGATAGATAGATAGATAGATAGATAGATAGATAGACAGATAATGGATAAATAGATAGACAGACAGATGACAGATAGATAGACAGCTAGATAGATAGATAGATAGACAGATAACAGATAGATAAATAAATAGATAGACAGACAGACAGACAGACAGACAGACAGATAACAGATAGATAGATAGATAGATAGATAGATAACAGATAAATAGATAGACAGACAGACAGATAATAGATAGATATAATAGACAGACAGACAGATAATAGATAGATAGATAGATAGATAGATAGATAGATAGATAGATAGACAGATAACAGATAGATAGATAAATAGATAGACAGACAGACAGACAGACAGATAACAGATAGATAGATAGATAGATAGATAGATAGATAGATAGATAACAGATAAATAGATAGACAGACAGACAGATAATAGATAGATATAATAGACAGACAGACAGATAATAGAGAGATAGATAGATAGATAGATAGATAGATAGATAGACAGATAATGGATAAATAGATAGACAGACAGATGACAGATAGATAGACAGCTAGATAGATAGATAGATAGACAGATAACAGATAGATAAATAAATAGATAGACAGACAGACAGACAGACAGACAGATAACAGATAGATAGATAGATAGATAGATAGATAGATAGATAACAGATAAATAGATAGACAGACAGACAGATAATAGATAGATATAATAGACAGACAGACAGATAATAGATAGATAGATAGATAGATAGATAGATAGATAACAGATAAATAGACAGACAGACAGATAACAGATAGATAGATAGATAGATAAATAGATAGATAACAGATAAATAGATAGACAGACAGACAGATAACATAGATAGATAGATAGATAGATAGATAGATAGATAGATAGATAGATAACAGATAAATAGATAGACAGACAGACAGATAACAGATAGATAGATAGATAGATAAATAGATAGATAGATAGACAGATAACAGATAGATAAATAAATAGATAGACAGACAGACAGACAGACAGATAACAGATAGATAGATAGATAGATAGATAGATAGATAACAGATAAATAGATAGACAGACAGACAGATAATAGATAGATATAATAGACAGACAGACAGATAATAGATAGATAGATAGATAGATAGATAGACAGATAATGGATAAATAGATAGACAGACAGATGACAGATAGACAGCTAGATAGATAGATAGATAGACAGACAGATGACAGATAGATAGATAGATAGATAGACAGACAGACAGACAGATAACGGATAAATAGACAGATAACAGATAGATAGACAGATAACAGGTAGATAGAAAGATAACAGAAAGATAGAAAGATAGATAGATAGATAGATAGATAGATAGATAGATAGATAGATAGACAGATAATAGATAGATAGATAGATAGATAGATAAATAGATAGATAGACAGACAGACAGATAACGGATAAATAGATAGACAGACAGATGACAGATAGATAGACAGATAGATAGATAGATAGATAGATAGATAGATAGATAGATAGATACAGATAGACAGATAACGGATAAATAGATAGATAAATAGATAGATAGATAGATAGACAGATAACGGATAAATAGACAGATAACAGATAGATAGATAGATAACAGGTAGATAGAAAGATAACGGATAGATAAATAGATAGATAGATAGATAGATAGATAGATAGATAGATAGATAGATAGATAGACAGACGGATAACAGATAAATACATAGACAGACAGACAGATAATAGATAGATAGATATAATAGATAGGCAGGCAGATAATAGATAGATAGACAGATAATAGATAGATAGATAGATAAATAGATAGACAGACAGATAACAGATAGATAGATAGATAGACAGACAGATAACGGATAAATAGATAGACAGACAGATAACAGATAGATAGATAGGTAGGTAGGTAGGTAGGTAGGTAGGTAGGCAGGCAGCCAGGCAGATATTTTGATGGATAGATAGATGACATAGACAGTTATAGACAGATTAGATAGATGATGGATGATTGATAGATGATAGATAGACAATTAGATGATAGATATTAAAGATATAGATAATAGATAGAAACAGATGATACATATAAGATATGATATAGATAAATAGTTAATAGACAGATAGATAAACATAGATATAAGATAGATGATAAAGATAGATTATAGAAAGACAGATAAACAGACAGATAATAGATATATAGATAGATAATATAGATAGGATGATATAGACAGACAGACAGATAATAATTTAGAAAATATACCCCCACCCACCAATGTGGTTCTTGCTTACCCAATGTGGCCAAGACTCCAAAACCCACAACAGCTAAAACGGCTAGCAGCCACTTCACCCTGGAAAGCCCATCGTCCTCGTCCTCCGGAGCTTCCTTAGCTTGGTCTTGGGACAGCTCCGGCCCCACCTGCTGGACGTCGACCCGGCCTTTCCGTCGACGCAGCCCCTCAACGTCGGCTTCAGGGGACCCCACCTCTTCCCCGATGCCGGAAGAAACCTTCAGTTCATCTTTGGGGGCACCTGCACGGGGGTGACATGGAAAAGAGGCCCAGGCTCACACACCTGGCTGAGAGGCCAAGGGATCACCTGGGGCGACCAAACCAGACCTGCCAGGCAATCAAAGAATGCCCTCATTATTGAATTATAATTTATTTATTTATTTTTAAAAGTTCCCTTTGTTCCTCTGTTCATGAAGGCAGCTTTTCTTCCCGGGCCCTCAATATATATACCTTTCCTTCCTTCCTTCCTTCCCTTCCTTCCTTTCCTTCTTTCTTTTTTCTTTCCTTTCTTTTCTTTCTTTTTTCCTTCCTTCCTTTTTTCTTCCTTCCTTCCCTTTCTTTTTCTTTTTCTTTCCTTCCTTTCCTTCCTTGCTTTCTTTCATTTCTTTTTTCTTTCCTTTCTTTCTTTCCTTTTCTTCTTTCCTTTCCTTTTTTCTTTCTTTCATCCCTTCTTTCATCCTTTCTTTCTTTCATTCATTCATTCTTTCTTTTTCTTTTTTTCCTTCCTTCCTTCCTTCCTTCCTTCCTTCCTTCCTTTACAGGAAAATCCTTGACCACAACTGGAAACCAAAAATCGAATTTCTTCTCGTTTTACGGCCTCTCTCATGGCGGTGGTAACATGAATCCCTGCACTGGTTTTACGTTAGCAACACGGCCGTTAAGCGAATCCAGCTTACCCCCCCCCCGCCTCCCCCCCCTTGACTGGTTTGTCGGAAGGTTTCAAAAGGCAACTGTGTGACTCTGCGACCGTCGTAAACGTGAATCAGTGGTCAAAAACATCTGAATTTTGACCACGTGACTGTGGGAGATGCTGCAATGGTTGTAAGTGTGAAACA
>CM066333.1:104127699-104157699 GCA_033807585.1 Hydrophis major | reverse complement strand
AGACCTCCCAGGTCCCTTCCAATCCTCTTATTCTGTCATTCTAATGGGATCGTTTTTTTCCCCACTTGTTTTGCCCAAAGCTCACCAGAGACAGCACTGTGGAAAAGACTAAGGAGGTGTGGAATCAAAGAGAAGGTAAATGTAGGTAGGTTTGCAAAAAAAAAAAAAAAAAAAGGGTTACTAAAAAAAAAACACCATAGGTTTTACAATGTTGATTAAAAGCCTCTTCTCTTCCTTTTCCATCTCATCCCAATTAAAATCCTACACCCGTCCAGCTACAGTGCCTGTGAAGAAACCAACTGCAGTTGAGTAGATGTTTTTTTGTTTTTTTAAAAAAATAACATTTATTAGTTGGAAAAAAAAAATCTGCCAAAGTCCTACTTGCAATAATTTAAAAGGACAATTTTGCTTAAAGCTGTTCTTTGAATAAATCTTTTGCAAATATAAATCTTTTATAAACAAACCCTTTCCAGATTGCTTATAAAAAACATGTTTGTGTCCTGTGCACCAACTTTTTCTTTTCACAATCTCCCCCCTCCCCCCAAAATTAATTCTGGTATTTATGCCTGCTCCATTGTCTTTTTTTCCAGCCCTTAATTGAAAGTGGGAGACCCCCAAAATCTAGCATCAAATCGCCCCTAATCTGTTGTTATCCTTCCTAATTTAGCTTTAAGGGCAAACCCAGAAATTCTTCCAGATGTCTGCCGCGCAATCAAAATTGTATAGGGGAAAAAAATTTGACTGGGAAATTAACTTCAGTTTCACAGATCCAGGTGACTCGAACTGTGGGCCAAAGTTTATTAAATTGAATAAAAGATTATTGTTTTCCCTTTTCTTGCTGGTTATAGATGGCCTCAGTAACTTTCTTCCACTGATGTTCATTAGCTAAAAAGCTCTCCAGGGAAACTAACAACAAAGTGTGTTTTAATGTCTTTAAAAAAAAAAATGTTATAAATGCAACAGCACACAAGGAAAAAAGAGGGGAGGAGGAAATAGAAATCCTTAGGTCCTGTGGCTTAAATTTATTGCCATGAGCTATGACAATGAATGACAGAGATAGGTAACAAAATGGCCCTTTTGGAATGTATTAATTTGTTTGTTCGTTTGCTTATTTGCTTAAAATTATTTGCCACCTGTCTCAGCCTGAAAAGCCAAAGAGTGAGACGGGCAGCATATTAATTAAAAATAATAATAACGCAAGAATAAAAGTATCTCTGGTGGGCAGAATTCAAGCATTAACGAGCAGCTAAGTGTAATTTTTATTTATTTATTCAATGGATGTGCCCCTCATCCTGCCAAGAAGCGACTCGAAGCGGCTTCCTGAGCAGTCGAAGCAGCTAGATAAAACATTAAAAGCTTAAAATAAAGTTTTTTCGTTTTAATTCCGTGCCTCGCCGTGCCCCAGAATAGCCTACACAAGTTTGGGAAGTTAGAACCCCTCAAAGCCGATGCACCAACCTGGATGATTTCCAACAACAAGCCAATAAATAAATACACACACACATTAAAAAAAAGGAGCCAAAAGAGGCATTCTGTCTGTAGCATCCATTTTTTCTCTCTCTCTCTTTTTCCAAAGACGAGGTTGTTTTTGAATGCCATCCTGGCTGAGCTATTCTAATTCAAGAGAGAAAATGCCAAGAATCTAAATTATGCTGGTCACCAGAGGCAGGCGGGTTATCCAACCCTTGGGAAGCAGAGCTGGCCAAAGTTACAAGGAGCAGCGCTGTGTGGTTGTGTGTCAGGGTAGAGGTGACCCCCAACTCAGAAACCTGTTTGAGTTTGGAACCGGAGGAAAAAAACAAACGAGCAAGACCACCCCTGAAAAAGATAGCAAAACGGGAGCTCCCGTAGTAAAAAGTTAGTTTCTCGCCAGGAATCTCTGCCTGCCTGCTATGAAATTCTTACCCTCTATCTTCCCAAGAACAGCTGTCGAAGCAAGAGGCAGGCTGGGAGGGGAAGAGGGGGAAAAATAGGAAAGTGGTATATTTTTAGCTTTGCTGAAGGCAACTTAGCAGGTGGAAATGGCTTTGCTGAGCAGAGCAGACAGGGGAAAAAGCTCACCAGGGAGGAGAGAGAGAGAAAGAGAGAGAGAAAGGGCCAACCAGAATCCCAGCGGGGAAATAAATAAAATCTGGATATTTTAAGGTGCAAATAGTTGTAAACAGGCAGGCTGGAAGATCTGGCTCACTGAAAAGACCAACTCTGCATCGAAAATGTAATAAAGGAATATAAACTTGGAGCTGAGGGCCTGTTGGTAATTCTTAATTCTGCTTTATGCACAGGGGGGCCATGTTTGCAGAAGGAGAGGTCGGGGTCCACATTTTGCATTCAGGACAACAAGAAGCCATGGATAGAAATGAACCAAGGAAAGACGCAACCTGGAACTGAAGAGAAATTTATTGAAAGTTAGGACCATGAATGGGTAGAACTGCTTGCCTCCATCCCTGGGGGGCTTTTAGGAAGAGACAAGGACAGCCATTTGTCTGAAATGATCTACGGTCTCCTGCTTGAGCAAGGGGTCGGATTAGAAGACCTCTAAGGTCCCTTCCAACTCTGTTATACCATGTGGATCTTAGATTTCCCTCAAGGCTGTTTTGAGAGCTGCATTATTTTTTGGTACAATTTGCTCGGATGGCCTTTTGGCAAATGACCCTCAGTGGTTAAGAAGAGGGGAGGGGGAGATTTTTCTGCTCCCAGAATTTTTAAAAAAGTTGGATTCCAAGCGGCGTCTATGAGTCTTTGCAGCGAAGGAACGGCAGGGAGAGTTCTCCGCTGTGCCTACCTGCTGAGCAATCATGATTATTGCAATATTATTATTATTTTCACAGCCAGCGATACAATCAAGGGAAGAGCCAGGCCACCACTTCAGAAGAAAACAAGCGTAGCATCTTTTTCGACTAACACTTTTTAAAAAAAAAAATAAAAATAAAAACTAAAACAAAATAAAATAAGCTTTGGGGAGTGATGCCTCGGAGAAAACCTGTTAGCTTCCCAGTTTTCTTGCCAGTACTGATTAAACAGCCTTTTTTTTTTTTGCTTCTTACAAAGTCCACTTAGGAAGAAACTATCACGCTGGGAGGAGGAAAAAAAAAAGGTGCAAATTCTCTGCCTTTGAAGGGAAGGAAATGCAAATAAGTGGCAGGAAGCCAGGAGGAAAACCCAGAGTTTTAAATAAAGCTTTTGCCTTTGTTTACAGCAGGAACTTGAAAACGTCCACAGAGAAATGCAGAGAAGGGGAAGGGAAACGTCACCAAGCGGTGATATCTCAGAGTTAAAAGGAGTTTCTTAGTGGACGCCACTTTGCAAACATGGGGTGGTTGGGGGGGGGGAATGTCTCTCTTTGCAAAACCCCACCCCACCCTAAAAACGGGGGGGGGGGAGAGGGGACTCTCCCCTGTTGCAAATGCTCAGGATGCCAAGGATGAGTAAAAAAGCTATCGGAGGTCCCTGCAGGAACAAAATGAAACTGAACAAAACTAAAGTGAAAGAAATGAAACTAAACGAAACTAAACTGAAACAAATTAAACTAATTAAACTAAACTGAAAATAATAATAATAATAATAATAATAATAATAATAATAATAATAATAATAATAATAATAATAATAATAATAATAATAATAATAATAATAATAATAACTCTTTAAACTTTCCAGCCTGAGGAAAAACAAACAAACAAAATAAAAACAGTAGCATAGCAAGAGGGAGAAGAAGAAGAAAAAGCAACTGGGGGTGAAAAGATGGGATTCCACCGAAGCACGCGGGATGCAGGAACCGCAAGCATCGCCCCGGACGGTTGCCATGGCAACCCCGCAACCCTGTTGGACCAAACTTCAATTCTAGGCGTGGGAAAGTGACTTTCTCTTCAAAAGGGGGCGGGGGGGGGAGGCGGAACGGTTGTGAGAGGGGGGGCTTTGTTCCTCCCTTTTGCACCCCACTCCCTCGGCTTACCTTAATCCGGGGTGGGGTGGGCGCCGCCTCGTTTGCGCCGAGCCGAGTTCGGGGAAATCCGGACGCGGCTTGGCAACTTTTTGCATGGCAGAAACTTCCTCGGGGAAGGGAAGGAAGAGGGAGCGCGGGGGGCGGGGCGGGGGGGGCGGGACGGAGAGAGCTCGGCAGCCAATGGGAGAAGAGGACGCGGCGCCAGCCGGCCAATAGGAAACGCGGGGCTGAGAAAAAAGGGCTAGGAAAGTTTTCTGAAAGTTGAGAAAAAGTTGAGAGAATTAGGAGGGAAAGGGGGGGGAGAGGAGGGGTTTGAGGGGTGGGGGGGACCAAGAGAGGGGGGGTCTCCCCCTGCAGAAACACAAGCCGGAAGCCTTGTCCCAAAGGAGGCAGAAACTTCCAATTAAAAAAATAATAATAATGAATTAAGGTGTTGGGTCTCAAGAATGACTAAGCTGGAAGGCGCTGGAGAGAGACAGCAACAGCTGAAGGGGTTCCCTGACAGGCAGCTCAGCCTTCAAATTTCCCAGAGCCCCCGGCCGGCCTCTCACCACTGCTGGGCGGGAGGAAGCTGCATAAGCTGAGCCCCCGCCAGTAGGATTTGCAACCAGGAAGAAGCTGGGGGTGGCACAGAGGCCAGCTGCTCCCCTTCTCCAAAAGAAACGAAATAAAACCAAAATAAAAAAAAAAAGGGGGGGGGGAAGGCTGGGAAGGAGGATAGCTTGGTCAGAGGTACTTCCTCCAAGCGCTGAGGATGTTACTGAGTTGGGTCAGGAAAACCTACAAGGAAACAACCCAGCAGAGGGGATAAAGGACTCCTTTTTTTCCCCCTTCCTTCCTTCCTTCTTCCTCTTTCCTCCTTCCCTTCTCATTTCTCCATAAAACCCACTCTTGTATACTGAGAGTGTTTGCATCAAGACAAATTCCTTGTGTGTCCAATCACTTTGCCAATAAAATAATTCTATATATTTCTATTCTATTCCTCATTCCAATATTTATTCTATTCCTTATTCTATTCTTCATTCCAGTATTTATTCTATTCTATATTCTATTTTATTCCTTATTCTATTCCTCATTCCAATATTTATTCTATATTCTATTTTATTCCTTATTCTATTCTTCATTCCAGTATTTATTCTATTCTATTTTCTATTCTATTCCTTATTCTATTCATTCCAATATTTATTCTATTCTATTTTCTATTCTATTCCTTATTCTATTCTTCATTCCAATATTTATTCTATATTCTATTTTATTCCTTATTCTATTCTTCATTCCAGTATTTATTCTATTCTATTTTCTATTCTATTCCTTATTCTATTCTATTTTCTATTCTATTCCTTATTCTATTCTTCATTCCAATATTTATTCTATTCTATTCCTTATTCTATTCTTCATTCCAGTATTTACTCTATTTTATATTCTATTCCTTATTCTATTCTTCATTCCAATATTCTATTCTATTTTGTATTCTATTCCTTATTCTATTCTTCATTCCAATATTTATTCTATTCTATTTTATATTCTATTCAAATTAGGGATTTTGGGAAGTTTTGCCAAAGAAACTATCAAAATTCCCCTCACAGGAGGGGTCCCTTCTTGCCAGAAAGTCAATTTTCTCCCCGCTGTTCTGTGTTGGATGCAGGATTTGTTTTCCATTCTGTTTGGATCCATCTCATCCCTGGCCAGCGGCATGAAAACCTCTCATCTCCAGTCTGCTGCCAGGAGCTTTTTAATCCCTTCTGGCAACCCAGCCACCCTGGCACGGAGCACCAGTTGCTCAGTGGTGGTGATGGTGGCACCTTCTCCGAAGGAAGGACAGGATGAAAGGCATAAATCTGTCTGGAAGGGCGTCAAGGGA
Organism: Hydrophis major; assembly: GCA_033807585.1. Taxonomy (NCBI): domain Eukaryota; kingdom Metazoa; phylum Chordata; class Lepidosauria; order Squamata; family Elapidae; genus Hydrophis; species Hydrophis major. The sequence continues at coordinate 104,151,895 of CM066333.1, read as the reverse complement.
GGACAAACGCAGGAACACAGGGTGCTTTTCAAAAAAAGACCCCCCCCCCAAAAAAAAGAGGCCAGGACAGTGTGCTCTCTTTTTCTTTGGACTGAATATCCTGGACTAAAATTTATTTCCTTCCCTCTTGTGGCACTTGATATAAGGAGAGAAGTGAATAATGAGGGCACCTAATTCGGGATGGGGGGGGGAGGGAGGGTTTCTTCAAACCTGGCAACTTTGGGACTCATGGACTTCAACTCCCAGAACTCCCTAAGCGGCAGAAACTTTGAAAACTTGTAAACTTCGACTCCCAGAATCCCCTAACCAGTCCACAAGTCTTAAAAAGTTTGGAGACCCTGGTTTGACCTCAAAGCTGCGTTTTGAGACGAGATGCTTGGCAACCACTAAGGGGAAAAAAGGGGGGGGTAGAAAAGAGGTTTTTTTCTCATTTTATTTACTGATTTTCAACTTGCCTTTATATACTATTTTTTAAATAAATAATTCAAGGTGGCAAACTGCTCATGTTCCTTCCCGTTTTCTCCCACAACCACCCTGTGAGGCGGGTTGACTGGCCTTAAGCCACCCAGCTGGCTTTCGTGCTTAAGGCTGGACTAGGACTCACCCTCTCCTGGTGATTAGCCTCAAGTCACCCAGCCAACTTTCATGTTTATGGTAGCACTAGAACTCACCTCCTCCTGGAAACTGGTTCAAAGTCATGCAAGCTGGCTTTCGTGCTTAAGGCAGGACTAGAACTCACCATCTCCTGGTGATTAGCCTCAAGTCACCCAGCCAACTTTCATGTTTATGGTAGCACTAGAACTCACCTCCTCCTGGAAACTGGTTCAAAGTCATGCAAGCTGGCTTTCGTGCTTAAGGCAGGACTAGGACTCACCCTCTCCTGGTGATTGGCCTCGTCACCCAGCCAACTTTCATCCCTGTCAGAACTAGAAGTCACCGTCTCCCGGTTCTTAACCTGGTAGTCCTAACCGCCAGACCAAACTGCCTTCTTTACCATGTCCAACCACAAACATTATACGGGAATTTTACTCCCAAATTGAGCTGACGTCGCTTTTTCTTGTCGTTTTCTCCGCTTTTGAGGGGTGGGAGCGAGTGAGCGGGTTTCACAAGACACACAAAAAACATCAGGGTGGAGGCGAAACACCTGAAATCTTGCTGCCCACCTAGGGGAGGGCCTTTTCCGTTAACGAGAGCAGACATGGGTACAAAATTCATTTTGTTTTTAATGTCCGCAACATGAAAACACCAGGGGAGGGATTGTGTATGAATCCAGCTATACCTTGCCTCCTCCCCCCTTTCCTTTTGTTCCCCCTCCCCAGTTCTCTCCCCGTTGAAGGTCCAGTAGAAGAGAAAGAAGGATTCAAGTTACATCCGTTAAGCACTTGACCAAAAACAAGTCCGACGGAAAGTAAAACAAACACAGCGACCAAAAAAAAAAAGTAAAAAGTAAAAACAAAATATTACGGGAAGGCGAACATAATAATAATAATATAATAATAATAATAATAAAAAAAACAGGTCCCAAGTCAGTACTTTTTTTTTTTTTTTTCATTTTAAAGTCTTCCTGTGAGGAAAAAAAGGGACGCAGCAGTTCGTCCTTTTGTCAAGTTTTTTCCTTTTTTTTTTTTTCCTTTTCTCAAGACAACGGCCATCATTGCAGCAGGTGGTTCCAAACTTTTTACGCTTGGAAGCTCCAAATCCGGGAGCAGCACCCAGACAGACCCTCTTGTAAGATTTGGGGGTGTGTGTGTGTCTCTCTCTCTCTTCTTGCCAGACTGCCAGCAACCCCCCCCCCCTCCTCCAAAGATAAGAGGTATATTAATCGGATGGGTGGATTTATATGAAGAAACCGGACAAGGCAGCGAGAACCTCCGAGTGACCAAACGAAGCTGGAATGGAGCCAGATGGGAGGAATGGAAGAGGGGAGGGGGAAGGAGATGTGGGAAAACAAACCTCTCCCCTCTTTTTTGTTGTTCTCCAGCTAAACTTTCAAGGCAAGCCGGGCGCTTTGCAGTTCGAAACACCGCCGTGGGGCCGGGAAAGACGGCGACGCTTCTGGAGAGGAGGAAGGCATCAAATGGGTCAGTGGGGGGCCTCTGTGTCCCTCCCCCAGAGTCCAACTGTGCGCCCAGCAAGCCCAAGGAGAGGTCAGGGCTGGAACCACCCTGGAGGTCATGAGGTCAACCAACGCCCAGACGGGCTGACCTCTCTCGTCTCGGCCAGTCAGAACCCTCCAGCTCTTTTAATGGCAAGGGATGGGATCCGGTGTGCAGCCCCCTCCCAAGCCAGGAGTGTCTCATAGTGGTAAAAAACTGGACTGCCCCCTGGAGCGAGGACAGCCGGGGAAGGGGAGGGAGGCCTCAGCCGTCGTTGGCAGCCACCAGCTGCCCCATGCTCTCCCGGATGTAGACGGACTGAATTTCCTTGGTCTTGAGGCAGAAGTCGCAGGCCCAGACGGCCGAGGCCTCGGTGGTCAGTAGCCCGTAGGCGTTCTCCGTCATGCCCGTGCACTCCCGGTGGAACCACTTCTGGCACGAGGCCTCGCACAGGATGGCGTCCTGGTCGTCGTTCACTTCGCTGCGGCAAGCCCCGCAAGGGTAGACCAGGCCCGGCGGAGGCTGGTGGCCAGAGCTGCCAGCCACCTTGCTGGTGGGGGGCAAGGGGTTGCCCTCGGAGGGGCCGCTTGGGCCGGTGCTGTTGGGTGGGAAGGCCGGCTGGGTGCCGTTGACGGCCACCGGCGAGCCGGTGTGCTGCTGCTCCTGGCTGAAGCTGTTGGGAGGTGGGTGGAGGGGCTTGTTGCCGCCGCCGTCTTCGGCAGGCTGGGGGAATCCGGGGTCGGGCCCTGGGAAGGGGCTGGGATTAGGGGGCAAGCTGGAGAGGCTGGGGTTGGGGCGCTGCAGCGGAGACTGTCCAAAGAGGTTGGTGGGCTGGCTGAACCGCTGGGCCATCGGGGGTCCCCCAGGAGCGTTGAGGGCTGGCCCAGGGCCCATGTCCCCACCACGAGGGGGCTGCCCCATGGTTGGCGACATCATGGGGCCAAACGCCCCCATGGGGCCCTGCAGGATTTGCCCACCAGGGGGGCTGAAGTTCTGTCCCAGTGGCTGCCCGAAGGGTTGCCCGCCAAAGGCCATCCCACCAGGCTGGACATAGGCTGGGTTCTGGGGGGCCATGTTGAAGGCCGGGCCCATCTGGTTCGGTCCAAAGGGGGGCGGCTGCCTCCGCATGGCCTGGGGACCTCCGCCATAGTTGGGCGGCACCTGGGGGCCCAGCGCCCCTTGCATGCGGAAGTTCCCAAAGGGGCCGGGGTTGCCGAGGAAGGGCGCAGAAGAGGAGCCGACCTTGGGGATGGCAAAGTCATCTTCGAACGGGTTGGAGGCCACCAGGTGATCCACCATCGGGGTGGGAGGGGGGGCAAACTCCGAGAGGTGGGAGTAGGAGGGGCCCTGCAAGAAAGAAAGAAGGGGGGTAAGCAGACCGTCCAGAGGAGCTGCCTTAACAATAGCAGATCTGGAAAGTACCAAGTTTTTTTTTGGGGGGGGGGGTAGAAAAGAACAGACAGGAAGGGTCCCAGTTAAACCCAGGGTCCTGATTCAACTCACTTACAGGTAATCCTCAATTCAGCTCAATCGAGACAAGATTCCCAGCTGTGTTACCGTCATAACTTCGAGCCCCCCCCCCCTGCCCCTTGACCAGACCTGACCTCATAACAGTGGTCATTAAGGGAATCGTTAAGTTGGCCGTTAAGCAATTCTGCATTCATTAACGGTTGTTAAGCTCAAGCCCCTTCTTTTAAATGGCCATATTTTATTTTTTTAATTTAAAAAAAGCATCTATAAATACATATTGGGGGGCTACGGAAGGAAGGAAGGATCTAAGGCTGTCGCAAACCCAGGGCATGTGAAACACCCCCTCCCCCCCAAAATTACCTGCGTGTTGGACTTGCGACGTTTCTTCTCGGGACTCTTCATTTGAAGACCTGGCCAAGGCAGAAAAGGAGAAATTTAGAATATTGGTGCAAAAGGGGTCTATGGAGATTCTCAGGCATCCAGGTGAGAGTTTTGTCTCAAAGGTGCTTTTTTTTTTTTCTTCTTTTCTTCAATAGGCACCAGCACTGTGTTTTTTGCCCTTTTTTTATTTGGCCAATTGTGATTATTACACTATCATGCCAAGAGACAGGGATTTTGTCCCCGGTGCAGAAGCTCCCTGTGTACATGCAAAGCAACGGAGTAATAATAATCATGATAAGGATGCCCATATGAGGAGGTGGTAGAGATGATGAGAAGGATAATAATGATTGGGTGCCTTTTTTTCTTTCTTCAACTGTCCCTTCCTTCCTTCCTTCCTTGTCTTCTCTTTTCTTTCCTTCTTTCCATGCACTCCTAGTGCACTTTTTCTTCCTTCCTTCCCCCACTCTCTTTCCCTCCTTCATCTTCTTTTCTTGTCACCAACTCCTCATCCGCTTTTCCTTTCCTCCCTCCCTCCTCTTCCTCCTAGCCTCCCTCCTTTCCTTTTCTCCATTTTCTCTTCTTCCTTCCTCTTTTCCTCTCCTCTCCTCTTTCCTTTTCACCCTCTTCCTTATCCATTCTTTTCATTCCTTCCTTCTCTCTTATCTTGCTTCCTTCTCTTCCTTCTAGGTTTTTCTTTCCTTCCTTCTCTATCCTTCTCTTCCTTCTATGTTCTTTTTCTTCCTGCCATCAATCATCCTTCCTTCCTTATCTTCCATGTTCCTCCTTACTTCCTTCTCTCTCAATTTCCTTCCTTCTTATTTTCCTTCTATGTTCTTCCTTCCTTCCCTCTCGTCTTATCTTCCTTCCATTATCTATCATCCTTCCTTCCTTATTATCTTCCTTCTATGTCCTTCCTTCCTTTCCTCTATGATCTTCCTTCCTTCCTTTCTCCCATTGTCTATTTTCATTCCTTCCTTCCTTCTCTCTCATCTTCCTTCCTTCATTTCCTCTATGATCTTCCTTCCTTCCTTTTCTCCCATCATCTATTTTCATTCCTTCCTTCCTTCTCTCTCATCTATCTTCCTCCCTTCCTTTCCTCTACGATCTTCCTTCCTTCCTTTTCTCCCATCGTCTATTTTCCTTCCTTCCTTCCTTTTCTCCCATCATCTATTTTCATTCCTTCCTTCCTTCTCTCTCATCTTCCTTCCTTCATTTCCTCTATGATCTTCCTTCCTTCCTTTTCTCCCATCGTCTATTTTCCTTCCTTCCTTCCTTTTCTCCCATCGTCTATTTTCATTCCTTCCTTCCTTCTCTCTCATCTTCCTTCCTTCCCCTACCACCCTATAAGCATACTCAGGCCTGAGACCCTGCGGTGAGGACTGTGGTTAGGCAGGTGAAGAGTGAAAATCTGCCCCACTGGGGCAATTGGGATGCTTTTCACAGGGGTGGGGACAAGTTGCCACAGCCCCGGGGTTTGGGGGGGAGGCTTGTCTATTGCAACCCAAGCAAAAGGCCTCCCAAAGCCCTCCTCCCTCTTTCAGGCCAGACTTCCTACCTCGCAGGGGTGGCGTTGCAGGGGGGAAGGGGGCAGTTTGAGGCATTTAGGAGTGGGGGGTGCTCTTCTGGGCAGGAGATTAACTTCCCTCCCCCTTGGCAATGAGCAGCCCGGCTGGGGATGATGGGAGGGAGAAGCCCTTGCCAAAGGGGGAGGGGGCTCCCTGCCAGGGGATGGACCACAATGCCCATCATGCACAAAGGGCTTTCCCGGTTGAATTTCCACCTGCCGGGCCAAGGGAGCCTCTCCCCCCGCCACCCCCAGTCAGACGAGACCCCGTTTCCCTAACAACGCCGCCTCTTGTCTCCATGGCAACCACACACCCCACCCACCCACCCCGCTCCTCCCTTACCGGCCTTGCCCTGCTTGCGGCCTGGGCCTGTGGCGAGGCTTCCCGGAGGCGGAGGCAGCGGCGGAGGCGGCGGACCCGGAGCAGGCGGAGCGAGACCTACTCCCCCCTCCAGCTTGTCGGGGTGAGGGGCCGCCATAAGAAGCGAGCGGGCGCGGAGGGCGACGCGGCTACGAAGGGCCCGGAGGCCCAGGCCGCGCCATCACGACGCGAGCCGGAAGCGGAAGCTGATAGAGGGGAGGGGACGGGGGAGGGGACGGGGAGAAAGAAAAGCCGCGCTTCCGGTGGCGGGCGACCTTTTGGAGGCGGCTTTCCCTCGTCCGCCTGTTCTGGGCGCCGGCCTCCCGCCTCTCTATGGTTCGAGAGGAAAAGCCGCCTTTCAGAAGGCGGATGGGGCGTCAGGAGCGGCGCTGACGTCACTCACCAGCGCTGTTTTGTGTCTAGTGTTGATGACGTAGATGAACTTGAAGCTCATGGCAGGAATAAATAAACATAGATCCATTTTGAGTCTCTGTTCTTTCTTCCTTTTTTTCTTCTTTCCTTCCTTTTCTTATTTTTGCTTCCTTCCTTCCTTTTTTTTCTTTCCCTTTTTTCTTCCATCGTTTCTCCTCCCATCATTCCTTTTTTTACTTCTTTTTCATTCCCATCTCTTTTGTTTTCTCCTTCTTTGCTCTTCTTTCCCTTCCCTTTTTCTCCCTCTCCTTTCCCCTTCTCCTTTCTTCCTTGTATCCGTTTTCCTCCCACATTTATTCCTTCCCTCCTTCTTCTCCTTTCTTTCTTTCTGTTCTTCTAATCTTTTTCTCCTCTTTCCTTCCCCTTCTCTCTTCCTTTCCTTCCTTTCCTTCTTTCTCTTTCTCCTTCCCCGGAGAGGAAAAAAAGAGGCACCCAGCAGCCACAGGCTAAAGAAATACCAACCTTTAATAATAACTATTTGATTTCCTTTGGTATATTCAAGAGAAAATCAAACCAATACAAAGTGTGTATAAAGGATGTGGAGAGCATGGGCTGAGGTGGGCTCAGGCGTCCTGCACAGTGGCAGGGACAGGCACAGTGATAGAGAGTAAAGCTACACAATGGTCTCTGAGTATAACAATAGACATGCAACACCAAATTATCAAAACTTATATACAGACCCCAAAAAGAAACTCGGAAGGGATCCAGCCTCAGCGCTGGAAGATGAACCCATTTTTTTCTCTTCTCTTTTCAGGTTTTTTTTGGGGGGTGGGGGGCTTGCTTTAGTTTTGGAACCATCTTGGAGACTATCCCAAAATTCAGGAAAACATCCCTTAATCCAGAGAGGGGTGCTTAGCCTAGATTTTTGCAAGTGGGGAGAAAAAGAAGGGGATAAATTATGAGGCATCCCTGACAGATCCAGAAGGAAGCGAGTGAGAAACTGCCCCTTTCTCCATCCTGCAGCCCCCTTCCCCCTTATAAAAAACGGGCAGCCTTGTGAGAATCTCCAGAGTAAGAGGAATTTTGCATAAAAATCTGACCTGAAAAAGGTTCAAGGCACAGAGAACATATATAAAAATGCGGGAGCGTGGAGTCTGTGGGCAGCAAAGAGAGAGGATTCTGCCTTCCAGACCCAAACGAATTGCCCTTTATTTCCCCTTTTTGTGCTTCTGAGCAATAATCTCCCCAAAATAAAACCCTTCACAGGGACTTTGGCATCCGTCGCACCTGGCAGAAGACACAAAACGAGGCGCTGCGTGGCACGTGAAATATCGCCTGTCCATTCTGAACAGTCAAGTGGAGGAGACAAAAGTTGTCCAAGGCAAGAAGGACCCTCTGTCTTGAGCTGGACCGCTTTCACCGAGGACTAGAATGTTGGCTAGGCGGTGCTTCATTCCCAACCAGGGAAAGCTGGGCCATGGCAAGATGTAGAGAGAGGTGGTCTGGAAGTGCATAATGGGTTTCGGTGCTCATCCGAGTCCCTTCGACCCCAGAAAATGCTTTGGCAAAGGAGACAGCCTGTTTTTAGCAGCTGTTGGAGATGTCCATAGGACTGGGGAGAAAAGAGACGAAAGGAGTCCCCGCTAGAAGGGCATTTGTAGTGATGTGACTCCGGTTGTCATGCTCACTGTCTCCGCTCAACGGGCTGCTGTAGGCACAACTCGCTGCCAGCCGAGATGATGGGCAACTGATTGTCCACGTGGTGGCTGATCAAATGGCTGACACTTTCAAAGCGATGATCCTTTGTCCGAACCTGGATGGGAAACATATATATATATATATATATACACACAGATTTCCACAATAGAAAGCGTCCTCAGATTGCATGAAGGTGTGGTGCACTGGCTTGACAGCCGTGGATAGAAGGACATTTTACAGAGGGTGGTGAGCACAGCACAAAACATTGTGGTAATTTTTGTTACCATATAAGAGGACCTGACATGGGGTGCTCATATTGCACCTGGTCAAAAAGGCCCAGCAGGGATGATACTACCTGAGAGTATTTTAACTTCCTGCATCTGTGTGTGGTTTGCCAATTGCACAGTGGCAGATAGGAAAGTGCTCCAGAGGGTTAACATCATTGGCCAAAAGATCATGAGTTGCCCTCTTCCCTCTTTGGAAGAGCTTTATAGCTCTCGCTGCCTTAAGCAAGTTCAAAACATTCTCAAAGATCCATCTCATGCTGGGCACCCTTTTTTTAAAAACTATTACCATCTGGCAGACCGGACGATAAAGACAAGGACAAATAGGCTGAAAAACAGCTTCTATTCCAGAGCAGTAGCTCTGTTGAATTCTACTGTGTAGTGCGATATTAACAGCAATATCAGGGGTTTTCAACTCAATTGCACAGAATGTGAAGGATGTGTATTTGTGTTTATTTTCATGGTCACAATGTGCACTGAAGAGGGTGTTTGATTTTGTGGCACGAGGTGCAGTGACAGTAAGTAAACTAAATAAAAAAAGTTGAGATTGTCATGTTATCTTGTGCTGTGCTAAAAAGCGTGGGGAGTCAACACCTTTTTTTTCTTTAATCCCTTGTATTTTCTTCCCTTTCTTTTTCCTTCCCTCAATTGCCCATTTTTCTTTTTTCCTTCTATTTTATCCGCTGACAAAACAGGGGAAGTTCTAGACGGAGAAATGGCAGCGGTCAATATCCCACACCCTTTTCTTTCTCCAACAGGCAGGGGTCCCCTCAACAAGACAATCCCTTCTTTCCCCCCCCCCACTCCTCCCCAAAATACCCCCTCACCTACCACTCCCTCCGGATCAACGAGAAGTAGATGCTTGGGGTGTCCACCCTGCAACCCGGTGAGCACATACTGGCCCGGCGTGGTGGTGCTTTCCCGCACCAGGAAATCTCCGTTGGCTTGCAACAGCTTCTCTGATTCTTTGCGGCTCATCTGACCGTGGTACCACGATTCTCGCTGGAGTTGCTCCTCCATGGTAGCTGGCGGGTGGGAGGGAGGAGTAGGGGGCGGCGGGGGTGCCCGCAAGGCATCCTCAAAAGGCTCTGGGGAAGGGGGGGGGGAATGAAAGCCGCCATTAGGAGTGGTCTATTACAGGTAGTTCTCGACTTGTGACCAAAACGGAGCCTGAAATTTCGGTCGCTAAGAGAGAGAGTTTTTTTTCTCTCTCTCTCTCTCCCCACGCCCCGTTTTACAATCTCTCCTGCCCCAGTTGTTAAAAGGGGAAACACAGCTGTCGTTAAGTTAGCGACACGGGTTATTAAATGAATCTGGTTCCTACACTTGACTTGGCTGGTCTGATGGTCGCAAAAGGGGATCAACGTGAACCCCCCCCCCCCCGGGGGATACTGTCATAAATACGAGTCAGTGGCCCAGTGTCGTCTGAATTTGGATCGCATGACCATGGGGGCGCTGCTAAACTCCTAAGTGTGGAAAACAGTCATATTATCAGAATGACGAAGAGTTGGAAGGGGACCTTGTAGGTCATCTAGTCTAACCCCCTGCCCAAGCAGGAGACCGTACCCCATTTCTGACAGATGGCCGTCCAGTCCTGAAAGCCTCCAATGAGGAAGCTCCCAAAACTTCTGAGGGCAACTTCTGTTCCCTGGGTTGATTGCTGTCCCTGTCAGAAAATTCATCCTTTATTTTTAGATTGAATCTCTCCCTGATCAGTTTCAATGCCTTATTCCTTGCCTGCCCTTTGGAAGATAGTGCACTTATAACTTCGGGTGGTCACTAAACGGACCATTGCAAGTCGAGGACTACCTGCGCAGGGGGCTGCCAGACCCTCCCACGCCCCCTTCCGCGACTCACTCATGTCAAAGAGGTCCCTCTGGACGCTCCCGTTGGAGGTTGCGTTCTGGACGCCCGGCTGCAATTTTTCCAAATTTTGCACGTTAACATAGGAAGGGTCCACCATGAATTCGGGGCGGCCAGGAGGGCCCCGATCCCTGCCTGCAAGAGGGAGGGGGGGAGGGAGGACAGGATGGAATAAGAAACCTCCCCACAGATACAAAGCCCCAGCCTGTGCAAGCAGCCTCTAAGCCTGGGGGGATTCTGGGAGCTGAAGTTCCACGCTTCTTAAAAGTTTAGAATAGAACAGAATAGAATAAGGAAAGAAAGGAATGAATGAAACAGAAGAGAAGAGGACAGGGAATAGAAGAGAAAATATAGAATAGAATATAGAATAGAATAGAATAGAATAGAATAAGGAATAGAATAGAACAGAACAGAGTAGAGAGTAGAATAGAATAAGGAACAGAATAGAATAGAATAAGGAAAGAAAGGAATGAAACAGAAGAAAAGAGGACAGGGAATAGAAGAGAAAATACAGAATAGAATAGAATATAGAATAGAATAGAATAGAATAGAATAAGGAAAGAAAGGAATGAAACAGAAGAGAAGAGGACAGGGAATAAAAGAGAAAATACAGAATAGAATAGAATATAGAATATAGAATAGAATAGAATAAGGAATAGAATAGAACAGAACAGAGTAGAGAGTAGAATAGAATAAGGAATAGAATAGAAATAGAATAGAATAAGGAATAGAAAAGAATAGAATAAGGAAAGAAAGGAATGGAATGGAATGGAAGAGGAGAACAGGGAATAGAATAGAAAATACAGAATGGAATAGAATATAGAATACACAATACACAATAGAATAGAAGAATGGAATGAGAAAGAATGGAATAGACTAGAATAGGTAACAGAAGAGAATAGTGAATAGAAGAGAAAATACAGAATAGAATAGAATAGAATTCTTTATTGACCAAGTGTGAATGGACACACAAGGAATTTGTTTTTGGCATATGCTCTCAGTGTACATAAAGAAAAAATAAAATACATTCATCAAGAATCATAAGATGCAACTCTTAGCGATAGTCATGGGTTACTAATAAGCAATCAAATCATACTAGGAAAACAAATAAAACAATATAAGTTGTAAAGATACAAGCAACATGGATAGAGCCATAAGAGGGAAGAGACAGGTACTGTAGTAAGGATGAGAAGAACAATAGTAATCCAGTCTTAGTTAATTGGACAGTGTTGAGGGAATTATTTTTTAGCAGAGTGATGGCGTTCGGGGGAAAACTGTCCTTGTGTCTAGTTGTTCTGATATGCAACAAATGCTCTGTATAATGTCATTTCAAGGGAAGGAGTTGAAACAGTTTATGTCCGGGATGTGAGGGGTCTGTAGATATTTTCACAGCCCTCTTTTTGACTCAGGGTGCAGGATACAGGTCCTCCATGGAAGGCAGGTTGGCAGTCATTGTTTTTTTCTGCCGTCCTAATTATTCTCTGGAGTCTGTGTCTGTCTTGTTGGGTTGCAAAACCCAAACCAGACTGTTATTTAAAGGTGCAGGTGACAGACTCAATAATTCTTGCGTAGAACTGGATTAGCACAAAGCTTTTCCACTTTCTATTAAAAAAAAAAAAAAAAGCCTAACCTGGTGTTTTCCAAACTTTGCAATTTTAAAACGTGTGGACTTCAACTCCCAGAATCCATCCAACCACCCCCACACCCTCAGCAAGATTTAACTGACCGGCACCCACTTCAGGGCTGGGTCACCTACCTGGTGTGACCGAATGGGGCTTCTTGGAGTCGTAGTCCCCAGCAACCACTTGTCCCACAGGCTACGGGAAGGAAGGAAGGAAGGAAATTTAATGGAAGGGGTTCAAATGAACATTTTGAGTCCTGTTTTCCCACAGCCTAATATTCCTGCAATCATCTGTCTTCTTTTAATGACCCCATGGGAAACTGAATGGAGCTGAGTTTTTACTGGCCGGATGCCCTTCTTGTAGCCAGTGTGGAGTTTTCCACCCCCCCAACAGATAGATAGATAGATAGATAGATAGATAGATAGATAGATAGATAGACATACAGACAGACAGACAGATAGATAGATATGGAAGGAAGGAAGGACGGAAGGAGATGATAGATTAGATAGATAGATAAATAGATAGATAGATAGATAGATAGATAGATAGATAGATAGATAGATAGATAGATAGATAGATGATAGATAGACAGACAGACAGACATATATATACAGATATATAGAAATATAGATATATGGATCTTTGGTTATTCGGGTTTTCTCCCACATAAAATTGGAAGTATTTTGGCCAAAATACTTCCAATTTTACGCAGGAGAAAACTCAAATAACCAAAGATCCACATACAAATACCCGCAAAAACCTCAGAAAACAAATATGTATATGTATATGTATATGTATATGTATATGTATGTATGGTATTCAGCTTTGTTTGGGTATTTTAGTTGTGCTTTTAAAGTTGTAGCAACGTTTCGGCAGAATGTCATCTGCCATCATCAGGCTTCTGATATATACATACATACATACATGTATATTCCTGCAATGGTATGGGTAAAATGACTTACATCGTGCACAATTGTCAGTGGGAGGAACTTACCAAGGTGGCTCCCAAATTGTTGGAGGTCTGAGCTGCCGCAGCCCCTTCCCGCAAACGCAGATCAACTACTCCTCCTAAGGGAGGTTCTTTGCCCGGAAAATCATTGTAATATTGGTGGTCAGGAGGCGGCGGCTCTTCCTCTTCATCCCAAGCAGAGCCATCAAACCCGGCCATCCTGGTCAGGAGAGAACCACATCAGGGACACAGACCGTGGTCCTCGATTTACAACCACAAACAGAACCGCAAAATGTACGTTGCTAAGCGAGACACTGCAGCGAATTTGGACCGAGACCTGTCTTACCCCAGTTATTAAGGGAATAAAAAAACTTTATTCCTCGACTTATAATGGAACCCCAAATTTAGTCTTGACTTACGACCACAACGGAATCCAAAACTTATGTTGCTAAGTGAGATACCCAAGGGAATTTGGCCCAAGGCCTGTCTTACCCCAGTTATTAAGTCAACTTAGGCAGTTCTCGACTTACGACAAGCATGGAAGCCAAACATTTATGTGGCTAAGCGAGACCAGTTAAGCGAATTTGGCCTCACAGCCTTCCTTTCCACAGTTGTTAAGTGAACCACCTCCGTTTTTAAGGTTGCTAAGTGAATCTGGCTCCCTCCCCATTGACTTGGCTCGTCCAATGGTCGCAAAAGGGGATTGTGTGTGACCTTCAGGGAATACTACGACCGTCGTAAGTACAAGTTGCCAAGTGTCTCAATTTTTTATCACGGGGAAACTTCAAGCGGTCGTAAGGGTGGGAAACGGTCCCGAGTCCCTTTTTTTTTTTTTTCAGCGCCGTTGTTTACTTGGAAACGGACACTAAATGAACTGTGATAAGCCAAAGAATACCTTCACACACACACACACACCCACAAAAAAACCCCAACCCCTCTGGGCAGTGAGTTCCAATCCTAATTTGCCCTTACCTGTCATGCGGCGTGACGAGTTTAGGAGGGTTCTTGAGGTATTGCTTGAAGCGCAATTCGAACGCTTGTCCGATGGTGCTAATGACATCTTGAGACAATCCCTCGGGACATTCCAGGATGTGGCAAGCTGCAGAGGGACCCCAAATTGATTGATTGGTTATTGATAGATTAGTTCGATACCTGTGCTCTGCTATGAAACTATGTGGTCGGGCTTAGTTTTTGGGGAGGAAAATAAGGGAGGAAAATTGTGCCTCTGCCTCCTAGCATCCATCGGGATTCATCTGGCTAGCATCCTGTCAGTGTTGAGAGAGTTGAGGGCTGTTTGGAAACTGAAACAGTATTTGCCGTGTGAGCAAGGAGACAGCAAGGAGCCTGGGCATGACTTAGCTCAACTGTTCTGTACTAAAGCTGCTTGGTGCTGTGAAACTGAAAGTCCTCTGCTTGTGTTTTGCATACTTCTTAGCATCAGAGAATAATAATAATAATAATAATAATAATAATAATAATAATAATAATAATAATAATAATAATAATAATAATAATATAGGAAATATTGTAAATACTCTGAGGGTCATTTCAAAAAATCCTTTCTTAGTGAGCACCTAGAAGCCAAGAGGAACCTACAGGCCCAATTTCAAATTTGTAGGTTTTACGGTGCTGGAGATTTTGTGATGATGTGTGAGGGGCATTTCGCATAGATAGATAGATAGAGGATAGATAGATAGATAGATAGATAGATAGATAGAGGATAGATAGATAATTATTATTATGGATTATTTAGATTGCAGGGGCCTAATGGAGAAAAATAATTTCCCTCACTTCACAAACTACACAAAGCCATCTTCGGCTTACGACGGCCAATTGAACCCAAAATTGTCGTGGCTACAGTGAAACACAGGTGGAAGTGAGTTTTGCCCCGTTTTAAGGGCTTCCTCGCTATACAGTTGTTAAGCGAGTCACTTCAGGGGTTCAACTAGAAACACGGTTGTTAAAGAGAAACCTGGATTTCCCGTTGCCTCTGCTTGCCGGAAGATCGCGACACCACAACCGTCATAAACCTGAATCAGTTTCCAATTTGGATCCTGTTGACTACGGGGATACCACAACCGTCATTAAACCTGAACAATGGTCCTGGGTTCCCCCCCTTTTTTCCCCCAGCGCCGTTGTAACTTCAAACAGATTAAACGGGCTGCAGGAAAAGAAGCCAGGATTTAGCCAGGATTGGCAGATCCAAGCCAAGATGATGGGAGAAAAACCTACCTCTGTGATTGACGGGGTCTTTGGCAACGTAAGCGACATATTCCGCCGTATCCTGCAAAAATAATGCCAAATAAGTTGATGGAAGTCGGAGAAAGGGTTAAAAAAAAATGAAATAAAATTGCACACGGGTGTAAACCTTTGCACACCTTTTACAGAAAATAATACCCGGATTTATGTAAATTGCAGCCAACTTTGGCTGTGGAAATAAACAATTAAAATCTACTATTGCTGACTAACTAACTGTAAGAGACCTTAAGAAAACGATTTGTAAATATGTAAAATATAGAAGAATATAAGATCGAACCAATTATTGACAAAGATAATAGTTATTGATAGATGTGTATTAATTGTATTAAGACTTGTAAGATCATAATATTTGTACATGTCAAGATGCCGTTGAAAATTTGATTATGATTTGAGTTGCATTGGTGGAAAACACAATAAAAATCTATTTTTTTTAAAAAAAAATACTATTACTCACCGGATCCCCTCCGGAAGCGAACGAGATCGACTGCATGTGATGATTGGCAATGATCTACAAGTCGAAAGCAGGGATAACATTGAGCAGTTCAAAACAGAGCAAGGAAAACACAACATGGACATTCCTTAACTTACAACAGCTCACTTAGTGACCAAAGTTACAATGGCATTGAAATAAGGGACATAAGGGGCATTTTTTTCACACTTAGTGACCATTGTAGGTTGAAAACATGGGATCCTCCCCACCCACAATCTCGGGATCAACATTCAGACGCTCGGCAACTTAGCTCGTATTTATGACGGTCGCGGCCAGAGTGACGCCTTTGGCGTCAAGGGGAAGGGGGAAAAGCCGGATTCACTTAACAATCCTGTGACTCCCTTAACAACCCTGGCAAGAAATGTCGTCAAACGGGGCAAAACTCACACCTATCTCGTACAGCAACGGACATTTACAAACTTTTTGTGAGGGGAAGATGAAACGGTTCGGGGCCCAGGGAGGTTCTTCTTCCCTCGGCGTCAGGCGATGCACGTCACAAAACGAGACCTCGATTAAAGGAAGCCAAGCAGGGGCCGGTAGAAAGGTGGAAGGGAGATGCTCACCTGTTTACAGTCGGACGCCATGAGGTTGAGGCTGTTGGTGGAAATGGTCAGCGTGATGGGCATGGCGGCGAACTTCAGGTTGGTCTTGCCCAGGATGGAGTTGAGCGCCCGGCCGCAGGGCTGCCAAAGGGAAAGAACAGAATTCAGGCAGGTCCTCGACTTATGGCCGCGATGGAGCAACCCCGGTATAGGTCACTAAGCGGGGACATTGGCGAAGTGATTAGGAGCAATAAATTCAAGCCACTTGGCAGGCGGCATGTTACAGGCGGGGGTCCTCGACTTATAACCGCAATGTGGGCCCCAAATTTAGGTCACTAAGTGGGACCCCTTGCAAATAAACTATGAATAAACTATTCAGGCTGCTCGGAAGCCATCATGTACGGGGGTCCTTCACTTATGACAACCAATTCGTTTAGTGATGGTGAGAATATGACCAAAATAAAACAACAGACCGTGATAATCGGAATCCGTAGAAGGCTTTGAATGGAAGAGATATTGCAATATCGGCCCCCAAACCTTCCAAACAACAGTTTAGGAGAAATGAGACACCCCCCCTTTTCCAGTCAATACAACCTTATATAGGATTATCACATTTAAAAAATTGCATAACACTTCCTGTTTTTCACAGGTAGAAGTTGGGAGGACATCGGAAATTTTAAAGCATAATTCAACAGTGCAAAGTTCAACCTGTGTCAATTTATCATGGTTTTTTGTATATTTAATCAGCCAAGGCCAACCCCTTAATGAATCTCAAACCAAGCCAAGGACATGATATTTTGCAATCCTGCAGAACTTTAGCAGAATAATAAGTTAATAAGTTATATACTGTAAATGTTCTGATCTCTAGCAGGTCAGAATGATTAAGGACAAACATGGAATCTCTCTCGCTCTTTATATTCTCAGGTGCATAAGGTTAAATTTTTACATATAACAGTGACTGAATCATAACTGCACTGAAAAATGGGCCCTAGGAACCGTCCTCGTACTTATGACCGTTGAAGCCTCCCTACGGTCACGGGTTCAAACTTTAGGCCCTTGGCAGCCAGGCATGTGTAAATAGTCCTGGACTTACAGGCAGAGGTGAGCCCCAGATTTTATTGAGGCTAAGCGAGACAGAGAGGTTCAGTCAATGCTGTCTTACTTTACGACTGTTCCTGGCACGGTGGTTACGCGAATCACTGCAGGGGTTAAGTCACCCGGTCATTAAATGAATCAGGCTCCCCCCCCCTGTTGACTTGGGTCATCAGGTCGCCAAAGGGGGATCGTGTGACACACACACACACACACACACCAGGGACACTGTGATAGTCATAAATACGAGTCAGTTGCCAAGCGTCCGAATTCTGATCATGCGAGAGCGTGGGAAGGCTGGGAAAAAAAAAAAAATCGCTTTTTTTCAACGCCACAGCAACTTCGAACAGTCGCTCAACCGTCCTCTTTTAATAACCCCCCCATAATCCCTTGCATTGGGGGCGGAGCCTGGGCAACCGAGGTGTTTTTTTTTTTTTACTGGCCGGATGCCTTTTTTTTTTATATTATATTATATTATATTATATTATATTAATTATATTATATTATATTATATTATATTATATTATATTATATTATATTATATTATATTATATTATATTATATTATATTATATTAATTATATTATATTATATTATATTATTATATTAATTATATTATATTATTATATTAATTATATTATATTATATTATATTATATTATATTTTTTATTTTATTTTATTTATTTTTTATTTTATTTTATTTTAATTTTATTATTTTATTTATTTTTATTTTATTTATTTTTTTGCTGATGCTGAGAAATTCGAGGAAGAAGAAAGTGGCAATAACACACAATTAAATTGGAGGGAAGGGGGGGGAATAATAAGCCCCCTTTTTTTCGACAGCATCCATTAGCGGGAGCTGCCTTGGCCGCCTATTGATCAGTTCTGCAAGGCGCCAAAATGCTTGATTGACACCTCTTGATCGATATCTGGAAAATGGGGAGGGGGGGCTTAGGGGTTAGAGATCTCCTAACTGCATCTGTCCACTTTCTTCCTGGTTTTGGGGGGGGGGGGAGGCTTTCACACACCCCACACCCTGATTTTTGGGATCGACTCACAGCAATCTTTTCTTCCAATCCAAGGGATCGAGGAAGAAGGGGGAAGTCGCTTTCCTGCTTTTCGGCAGGAAAAGGACTGTCTTTTGAGAAAGGAGGAGGGGGCTGGGGTCTTAAGGGAGGAGACACCCCCCCGCCCTCCCCCCCAAACCCCTCCCCCCAGCAAGAGAGTCCTGTCCAAAGGTGAGGAGGTCAAGTTCTCGCCACTTTGATCCTCCTCGGTGTGAAGACGGGGAGGAGAGAGAGAGAAAAACTCTGCACCCACACCCAACCTGCAATTTTGGGGTGCTCTCGAATAGAGCGGAACAGGATCGCGAGAGTTGGGAAGGGACCTCGGAGGTCTTCTAGTCTGACCCCCCCCTGCTGAAGGAGGTAAACCCGATCCCATTACAGACAAAGGGCCATCCAATGTCGTCTTACCTTCCTCCGGCGAACGGCTCCCTTGGTGCTAGGGACAGCTTCACAAACCAGGCCTATAGCCTCCCTGCGGGAGAGGAAGAGGAGGAAGGGGAGGAGGAACAGGAGGAAGAGGAAAAGAGGAGGAGGAAGAGGAAGGAGAAAGAAGAGGAGGAAGGAAGGAAAGGAGAAAGAGATGGAGAAGGAGGAAGAAGAGGAGGAGGAAGAAGAGGAAAGAGAGAAGGGAGGAGGAGGAGGAAAAGGAAGGAGGAAGAAGAGGAGGAAGGAAGGAAAGGAGGAAGAGATGGAGGAGGAAGAAGAGAGAAGGAAGAGGAAGAAGGAGAGGAGGAAGAAGAAGAGGAGGAGGAAGATGTTAGAGCATTTAAAATACACAATGCCATCAGCAATCACAGAGAGACACAAACACACCCAAGGTCTAGAGCTGTGGGGACTTCAACTCCCAGAATTCCCCAGCCCCCCCATCCCCCCAGAAGGGAATTCTGGGAGTTATTGTTCACCCTTTTTCAAGTGGCCACAGTGGAGAAACTCAGCCTCGGGGAGGGGGAGGGAAGAGCCAATGAAATCAGAATAATATTTTTTTTTGGGGGGGAAACCCCACTATTTTGAGGAGGGGGATCACTATTTCTAAACACACAGCGAGAGAACCCCCCCCCTCCATGGGGAGAGAGGGAAAGAGAGAGAGAGAGAGAGAGAGGGAGATATTTAATATTTGATGATGCTGGATAAATGCTTCCTCTCGTTGGTGAATTAATTGGGGAGGGGGAGATGTAGTCAAGGAGGACTGGAGCTTTTCCTGCCCTCTCCAGCCACTTCTCCGCAGACATGAATGGACAGGACTGCAGAGGGGCAAACACACACACACACACACACACACCTATATCCCCTTTTAACTCTTCCCTGCCCAGGAGAAAGGCTAAAAAGCAAACTTTTTCCAGCCTTCCTTCTGCCTGGTAGCATCCAAGTCAAGTTTCTATTATGATAAACCTAAAAGTGGGCTTTCCAAACCTGGCAACTTTAAGAGGGGTGGACTTCAACTCCCAGCACCCCCCAGCCAGCATGCTTTAAGAGGGATGGATTTCAACCAGCATCCTTTAAGAGGGGTGGACTCCAACTCCCAGAATCCCCCAGCCAGCCTGCTTTAAGAGGGGTGGACCAACTCCCAGCACCCCCCAGCCAGCATGCTTTAAGAGGGATGGACTTCAACCAGCATCCTTTAAGAGGGGTGGACTCCAACTCCCAGAATCCCCCAGCCAGCCTGCTTTAAGAGGGGTGGACTTCAACTCCCAGCATCCCCCAGCCAGCATGCTTTAAGAGGGATGGACTTCAACCAGCATCCTTTAAGAGGGGTGGATTCCAACTCCCAGCATCCCCCAGCCAGCCTGTTTTAAGAGGGTGGACTTCAACTCCCAGAATCCCCCAGCCAGCCTGCTTTAAGAGGGGTGGACCAACTCCCAGCACCCCCCAGCCAGCATGCTTTAAGAGGGATGGACTTCAACCAGCATCCTTTAAGAGGGGTGGATTCCAACTCCCAGCATCCCCCAGCCAGCCTGTTTTAAGAGGGTGGACTTCAACTCCCAGAATCCCCCAGCCAGCATCCTTTAAGAGGGGTGGACTTCAACTCCCAGCAGGCTTTTCACCAAAGGCCCCTGTCTGGAGACACATTACATTTAATGTCCCCTCTCTTCAGGGGAGCCGGTCTGCTTCCAGCTCCCATCTGCTCTGCTCTGCATGCCACCAAACCCTTGGGTGCTAGTCCTTATGAAACCCAGCAATGTTTTATGTTTTTTTTTTTTTTAATTTATTTTGTCAATATCTTTGGCGCAGAACGACGCGATGCAATCCCTCTGCGCAGGGAATTCAAAAATGACAGAAGCACCTTTATATTATGCGGGGGGGGGGGGTCTCTTTCACCCCCACCCCCCAGGGACCGGGAAGGGGATCCCGCCGTATTGTGAGCCTGCTCACCTGGTGACTTGTGTCCTGGTGCTGAAATCCAGGGCGCGCATGGACTGTAGCACTTCCACACAACCCATGTACTGCGGGCGAGAAGGAGAAGGGCCGAGGTAAGAAACGCCAAGGAAATCCGTCTCTCGCTCTTTTAAGGTGATTTCTAACGGTTTATATTCCGGCTTTTGTTAGCTTTAGGAGGAACCCGAGGTAGCCAATGTCTCCGGTAACCCTTCCGCCTCCTGTTTTCCCCCACAGCAAGAACCATCCTGCCAGGTGGGCTTGGACTGGCCCAAAGCCACCCACTGACTTTAATATCTAAGGCAGGACTAGAACTCCCAGCCTCCTGGCCATTGGCCCAAAGTCACCCAAAGTCATATATAGAGAAGCGGACATGAGGGAATTAGGGAGGGAGGAATAAAGGACGGGATGAAAGGAAAGAGGGGAGAAGAAGGAAGGAGGGAGGGAGGGAGGAAGGAAGGAGGGAAGGAAGGAGGGAGGGAGGGAAGGCATGAAGGGAAGGAGGGAGGAAGGAAGGAGGGAGGGAGGGTGGGGAGGAAGGAAGGAAGGAAGGAAGGAAGGAAGGAAGGAAGGAAGGAAGGAAGGAGGGAGGGAGGGAGGAAGGAGAGAGGGAGGGAGGAAGGAGGGAGGGAGGGTGGGGAGGAAGGCATGAAGGGAAGGAGGGAAGGAAGGGAAGGAGGGAGGGATGGAAAGAGGGAGGAAGGAAGGAGGGAGGGAAGGAGGGAGGGATGGAAGGAAGGAAGGCATGAAGGGAAGGAGGGAGGGAAGGAAGGAAGGAGGGAGGGAGGGAGGGAGGGAGGAAGGAAGGAAGGAGGGAGGAAGGAAGGAAGGAAGGAGGGAGGGAAGGAAGGAAGGAGGGAGGGAGGGAGGGAAGGAAGGAAGGAGGGAAGGAGGGAGGGAAGGAAGGAAGGGAAGAAGGGAGGGAGGAAGGAGGGAGGGATGGAAGGAGGGAGGGAGGAAGGAAGGAGGGAGGGAAGGAAGGAAAGAAGGAGGGAGGAAGGAAGGAAGGAGGGAGGAAGGAAGGAGGGAAGGAAGGAAGGAAGGAGGAAGGAAGGAAGGAAGGAGGGAGGGAGGGATGGAAGGAAGGAAGGAGGGAGGAAGGAAGGAAGGAGGGAGGGAAGGAAGGAGGGAGGAGGAAGGAGGGAGGGAGGGAGGGAGGGAAGGAAGGGAAGAAGGGAGGGAGGAAGGAGGGAGGGATGGAAGGAAGGAAGGCATGAAGGGAAGGAGGGAGGGAAGGAAGGAAGGAGGAGGAAGGAAGGAGGGAGGGAGGGAAGGATGGAGGGTGGGAGAAGGAGGGAGGGAAGGAAGGAAGGGAAGGAGGGGTGGGAGGAAGGAGGGAGGGATGGAAGGAAGGAAGAGGGAAGGAAAAAAGGAAGGAGGGAGGGAGGAAGGAAGGAAGGAGGGTGGGAGGAAGAGAAAAGCTACTTTCCTGAACATCCCAACCACTTGCACTCCTTCCCCACTCCCTTGTCCTCCCCCTCAAGTGTGCAAGCCTCCCACAACCACCAGCCTCCTCTTCCTCCTCCTCACTCACCCGGACCAGGTAGGAGACTCCGGAGCCCATCACCTTGTCATCGCGGTGCAGCCAGCCTCGGCTGGGCTTGTTGACGAAACTCCCATGCCGCGTCCATTCCTCGCCGCCCAGCTGCCCGCCTTCGACCCGCATTTTCTTCCCGCAACTCAGTTTGTTCATATCCTGAGAATAGAGACCGACAAGCCCCGTCGGTGAGTCCGGGAAGGCGGCGGCAGCAGCGACACCGCCACTACTGCCTGGAGGGTCCCCAGAGACCCCCGTGTCTCGGGAAAAAGGCCGGAGGTTCAGCAGGAAGGCCGGTTGGAGAATTTCAAGTGAGCCATTTTGGGGAAGAAGGAACACAGCGTGGTGGGGCTGCCCTCTGATTCGGGGTCTCCCGCGGGCAGCATGGGGCTGAGGAGGATGAGGAGCCGGAGCCTGTGAGCGAAGGCGCAGGCAGGAGGGAGGAGGAAGGGTCAGGAGAGGAGTCCCCTTCAGCCGCAGGGCTCCCATCGTCTAGCGAAGATGGAGACTCTTCCTGCAAGGGGGTGTATTTGCTTTTCGGCAGGAGATCCATTTGGGGGGGAGGGGGCCAAGAGGAGAGAGAGAGAGAGAGAGAGGTATAGAAAAAGAGAAAGAGAGAAAAAGAGAAAGAAAGAGAGAGAGAGAGAGAGAGAAAGAGGGAGGGAGGGACACACACACACACACAGAGAGAGAGAGAGAGAAAGGAGAAAGAAAGAGAGAAAGGAGAAAGAAAGAGGGAGAAAGAGAAAAAGAGAGAGAGAGAGAGAGAGGACCACGATGGGGGGTCAGGAACCCCCCAAAGTCCAAATCGATTCCAACGAGGCAGCTCCGTAAGTCCCTTCTGGCATGCCGGGAGCCACAGACTTTCTTTGCCCTGCCACGGACGCGTCCCCAAATCAGCCAACGGTCGTTATTGACCCAACAGAAACCCTCCGGCCAGATGACCGTTGAGCCCCGCACGGCCCCCGCAGAGGAAGAGGGCGAGGTTCCTGGCCTGGGGCCGACGTTACGCCCGCGCCCCCCCCCCGTCTCCCTGGTAAGGCTGGCTTAAAAGTTCCTGGCCCTCCGGCTGCAGCACTAGACCACCACCTGTTGGATCCCTGCCTGCCTCTTTTGGGCCTGGGAAACAGCCTCGGAGACGAAGAGGGTGAGCTTTCTAGTCCGTTGCTGAGGCTAGAACCCCTGCGGGGCCGTTTTAGAAGTGCCTGTTGCAGCAGCAACAGCAGCACCACCTGTTGGATTCCTGCCTGCCTCAGCTGTCTCCCGAGCGGCAGGTTTCTGCTCCCTTGCTGACGTTCCACCCCCCCCCCCAATAAAAGAGCTGTTGTACAAGCTCCTGGCCCTTCCCACTGGCTGCAGCAGCACCTGTTGGACCCCCTGCCTGCCTTGGCTACCCTTCCAAACACCCGGCGGGTCCTCGTCTTCTTCGGTCGGAGCAAAAAAGTGCCCAGGACGCACAGATAAGGTTTGGGCGGCTGCGTCTCTGGGTCGATACTCTGGGCCAAGGGGTGGCATCCAACAGCCAAAGGATGGGGGGGGAACGTTTGGCAGTGGGGGGGTAGGAGGGGGGGGGTCCCTGGCAGGCCCCCCAGGAAGCCCGCAAGGCTCCCTGTTAAATCTGGCCAGCCCAGGTGCCCATTCCCGGAAGGGAACCGTTGGCGGAGGCACCGTTGGGAAGACAAATGGAGGACGGTCGTGCCCAGCTGGTTTGGGGAGGAAGGGGGGGGGCGTCAGCTTTTAAAAGCCCAGGAAGGAAGGATGGGGAGTCCGTTTAGAGGTGCCTAGAAACCCCCCCTCCCTCTCCAATTGGATGAGTGGGGTGGGGGGCTGTTGGAGGGGATCCCTTCTCTGCTCCGGCTAGCAATGCCGGCTCCAGCTTTTGCAGCAGCGATCTGACTGGAAAAGGGAAGGCAGGGAAGGGAAGGGCAAGAGGCCAAGCCCTCCCCCCTTCTCTCTCTCTCTCTCTCCCCCCCCCAACTCCAGGGCCTGGTCACTCGCTGCTACAAGGGGAAGGGCCAGGGTGCTGACTCACACCAGCCAGCCGGCTGGCCTTGGAAGGCAGGGGGGGCGATGCCGGATGCCGGCAGAGGAGGGGGGAGGTAAGAGGAGGTAGGGGGATGCGCCAGGAAAGGGTGGGGGGTGGAGAGCCCCCTTGGGTTGGTCCAGGCAGGAGGGAC
>CM066333.1:104121702-104125099 GCA_033807585.1 Hydrophis major | reverse complement strand
GGAAGGAAGGAAAGAAGGAGGGAGGGAGGAAGAAGGAGGAGGATGGGGAGGAAGGCATGGAGGAAGGAAGGAAGGAAGGAAGGAGAGAGGGAAGGAGGAAGGAGGAGGGAGGGTGGGGAGGAAGGCATGAAGGGAAGGAGGGAAGGAGGGAGGGATGGAAAGAGGGAGGAAGGAAGGAGGGAGGGAAGGAGGGAGGGATGGAAGGAAGGAAGGCATGAAGGGAAGGAGGGAGGGAAGGAAGGAAGGAGGGAGGGAGGGAGGGAAGGAAGGAGGGAAGGGATGGAAGGAAGGAAGGGAAGGAGGGAGGGAAGGAAGGAAGGAAGGAGGGAGGGAGGAAGGAAGGAGGGAGGGAAGGAAGGAAAGAAGGAGGGAGGAAGGAAGGAAGGAGGGAGGAAGGAAGGAGGGAGGGAAGGAAGGAAGGAGGAAGGAAGGAGGGAGGGATGGAAGGAAGGAAGGAGGGAGGAAGGAAGGAGGGAAGGAAGGAAGGAAGGAGGGAGGGAAGGAAGGAAGGAAGGAGGGAGGGAGGAAGGAGGGAGGGAGGAAGGAGGGAGGGAGGGAGGGAAGGAAGGGAAGAAGGGAGGGAGGAAGGAGGGAGGGATGGAAGGAAGGAAGGCATGAAGGGAAGGAGGGAGGGAAGGAAGGAAGGAGGAGGAAGGAAGGAGGGAGGGAGGGAAGGAAGGAGGGGAGGGAGAAAGGAGGGAGGGAAGGAAGGAAGGGAAGGAGGGTGGGAGGAAGGAGGGAGGGATGGAAGGAAGGAAGAAGGGAAGGAAAAAAGGAAGGAGGGAGGGAGGAAGGAAGGAAGGAGGGTGGGAGGAAGAGAAAAGCTACTTTCCTGAACATCCCAACCACTTGCCACTCCTTCCCCACTCCCTTGTCCTCCCCCTCAAGTGTGCAAGCCTCCCACAACCACCAGCCTCCTCTTCCTCCTCCTCACTCACCCGGACCAGGTAGGAGACTCCGGAGCCCATCACCTTGTCATCGCGGTGCAGCCAGCCTCGGCTGGGCTTGTTGACGAAACTCCCATGCCGCGTCCATTCCTCGCCGCCCAGCTGCCCGCCTTCGACCCGCATTTTCTTCCCGCAACTCAGTTTGTTCATATCCTGAGAATAGAGACCGACAAGCCCCGTCGGTGAGTCCGGGAAGACGGCGGCAGCAGCGACACCGCCACTACTGCCTGGAGGGTCCCCAGAGACCCCCGTGTCTCGGGAAAAAGGCCGGAGGTTCAGCAGGAAGGCCGGGTTGGAGAATTTCAAGTGAGCCATTTTGGGGAAGAAGGAACACAGCGTGGTGGGGCTGCCCTCTGATTCGGGGTCTCCCGCGGGCAGCATGGGGCTGAGGGAGGATGAGGAGCCGGAGCCTGTGAGCGAAGGCGCAGGCAGGAGGGAGGAGGAAGGGTCAGGAGAGGAGTCCCCTTCAGCCGCAGGGCTCCCATCGTCTAGCGAAGATGGAGACTCCTCCTGCAAGGGGGGTGTATTTGCTTTTCGGCAGGAGATCCATTTGGGGGGGAGGGGGCCAAGAGGAGAGAGAGAGAGAGAGAGAGGTATAGAAAAAGAGAAAGAGAGAAAAAGAGAAAGAAAGAGAGAGAGAGAGAGAAAGAGGGAGGGAGGGACACACACACACACACAGAGAGAGAGAGAGAGAAAGGAGAAAGAAAGAGAGAAAGGAGAAAGAAAGAGGGAGAAAGAGAAAAAGAGAGAGAGAGAGAGAGAGGACCACGATGGGGGTCAGGAACCCCCCAAAGTCCAAATCGATTCCAACGAGGCAGCTCCGTAAGTCCCTTCTGGCATGCCGGGAGCCACAGACTTTCTTTGCCCTGCCACGGACGCGTCCCCAAATCAGCCAACGGTCGTTATTGACCCAACAGAAACCCTCCGGCCAGATGACCGTTGAGCCCCGCACGGCCCCGCAGAGGAAGAGGGCGAGGTTCCTGGCCTGGGGCCGACGTTATGCCCGCGCCCCCCCCCCCCGTCTCCCTGGTAAGGCTGGCTTAAAAGTTCCTGGCCCTCCGGCTGCAGCACTAGACCACCACCTGTTGGATCCCTGCCTGCCTCTTTTGGGCCTGGGAAGCAGCCTCGGAGACGAAGAGGGTGAGCTTTCTAGTCCGTTGCTGAGGCTAGAACCCCCGCGGGGCCGTTTTAGAAGTGCCTGTTGCAGCAGCAACAGCAGCACCACCTGTTGGATTCCTGCCTGCCTCAGCTGTCTCCCGAGCGGCAGGTTTCTGCTCCCTTGCTGACGTTCCACCCCCCCCCCCAATAAAAGAGCTGTTGTACAAGCTCCTGGCCCTTCCCACTGGCTGCAGGCAGCACCTGTTGGACCCCCTGCCTGCCTTGGCTACCCTTCCAAACACCGGCGGGTCCTCGTCTTCTTCGGTCGGAGCAAAAAAGTGCCCAGGACGCACAGATAAGGTTTGGGCGGCCGCGTTTCTGGGTCGATACTCTGGGCCAAGGGGTGGCATCCAACAGCCAAAGGATGGGGGGGGGAACGTTTGGCAGTGGGGGGGTAGGAGGGGGGGGTCCCTGGCAGGCCCCCAGGAAGCCCGCAAGGCTCCCTGTTAAATCTGGCCAGCCCAGGTGCCCATTCCCGGAAGGGAACCGTTGGCGGAGGCACCGTTGGGAAGACAAATGGAGGACGGTCGTGCCCAGCTGGTTTGGGGAGGAAGGGGGGGGGGGCGTCAGCTTTTAAAAGCCCAGGAAGGAAGGATGGGGAGTCCGTTTAGAGGTGCCTAGAAACCCCCCCTCCCTCTCCAATTGGATGAGTGGGGTGGGGGGCTGTTGGAGGGGATCCCTTCTCTGCTCCGGCTAGCAATGCCGGCTCCAGCTTTTGCAGCAGCGATCTGACTGGAGAAGGGAAGGGCAAGAGGCCAAGCCCTCCCCCCTTCTCTCTCTCTCTCTCTTCCCCCCCCAACTCCAGGGCCTGGTCACTCGCTGCTACCAAGGGAAGGGCCAGGGTGCTGACTCACACCAGCCAGCCGGCTGGCCTCGGAAGGCAGGGGGGGCGATGCCGGATGCCGGCAGAGGAGGGGGGAGGTAAGAGGAGGTAGGGGGATGCGCCAGGAAAGGGTGGGGGGTGGAGAGCCCCCTTGGGTTGGTCCAGGCAGGAGGGACAGGGCGTGGGTCAATTGGGGGGGGGAGGGCAAGCCGGGGAAGGAGGAAACGGAACCGACACATCGGTCCGGCGCAAAAGGAAATTGTTCGGAAATCCGCTAAGTCGGTGCAAATCTTTCCTTCTCCTGGGTCTCAATTCCCTTGCAATCCAGGGAAGGGGTGCAACGACCCTGCAAGGTAGGCCAGAGGGGAGGAAAGAAGGGCTGTGGGAGGGAGGGAGGGAGGGAGGGGATAAAAAGCAAAAAGAAAAGAAAAAACAAAAGAAAGAAAAAAGAGGGAGAAAGAAAGAACAG
>CM066333.1:104101702-104114202 GCA_033807585.1 Hydrophis major | reverse complement strand
ACACACACACACCAAACCCCCCCCCCCTCCAAAGTGGAGCATGCAAATATGACACGGGTGCCAAAATTGGGACAGAAATTTGGGTGGGGTGACCCAACCGGTTCTTTAAAGGAGAGAAATCCTGCTGGCCTTTCCCAGCAATTAGGGGTGCAAAGTAGAAAAGAAACGACAGGTTTGGGTCCAAGATTTGCAGAGGTTTTGAGATCATTGACAAAGGCCCCCTTCCCCCCAGTGTGCTTTTCGTTTGTCAAAAGGAAGAGAGGGAGAGAAAGAGTCATTTTGGACAGCCCATCAATGCGATCCCAAACTTTGCCATCTCAGGGCCTGCAAGCAAACCCGTTTCATAAATAATCCCGCCACCCCTTTACAATTTTGCAACCGGCGAGTCTTGCAGCAAATCCGTTCCACCTAAAAAGAAGTCAAGCCCGGCCCCAAACTCCGCAACGCCGAGGCTTTTTGCCTTGAGGCAGCAGACACACCCAGCAGCAGCGGCGGCGGCGGTTTTGTCAATGCTAAAACGTTCAAATCGCGGGCCGTTTCTCCTCCAGGGCAACAAAATTCCCCACCCCCAGCTATGGAAGCCCACCCGCACCCAACACAACCAGAGAGTTCCAGAGACCATCTTCCACCCCTGGACGGGGCCGACCCTCAAGACACGAGCGGCTCAAACTTTGGAGATAGAATGACACCCCTACCATCATCCCCGCCTCCGGTCAAAGTCCCCCCCGCCCCCCGGTTGGGCTTTTTTTGTCCCATCCTCGCCGGCCCCAAAGCGGAGCCGGCTTCGTCCTTCCTCTCCTTGGCTCCTTCGGGGGAATCCAAGGGAACCGCTTGGAAGAGCGCGCTGCCCGTTCGCCCAGGAAGGAAGAGCGGAGGAAAGAAGCGCTCGAAGGCGGCGCGGACGTCCCTGGCGCAGTCTTCCCTCTGGTCCAGCAGGAGGGAGGGGGGGTTTGTTTTCTTTTCCCCCTCTCCCCTTTTTTTCCTTTCCTCACATTCCTCCCCGGGCCTCGTCGCGCAGACGGGGAGGGTGAACTTTAAATCTGCTGCCACCGTCACGCTTCTGCGTAAACGATTCGTAGCCCACTTCTGTTACAAAACAAGGCTGAGTTCAGTCCGGGAACCCTCTGGCGGCGCTGCTTCCTCGGAAAACGAGTGAAGAGCGGACTTTTTCCCTCCCCCCCCCTTTTTTTTTTTTCCCTGGGAAAATCTACCCGCGATTTCGACACTCGGGTCCGGCCCAACTTGAGACTCGCCCCTTAAAAGAGCGCCCGATCCGGAGAAGCTCCAGCCGCAGGGGCAATTTACCTTGCCGCGCGTCTCCAAAAGGCGCCTCGAGGGAATAGAATCGTGCCCCAACCTTCTCAATTGAAAATCAACGCGGATCGTCCCGACCGAGCAACGGCGCTTCCCCGGAACCTCCTTCGCAGGGCTGTGGTGCAACCTTATTTCCCGACGGGGCGACTCAACCTGACCCGCAACTGACCAATTATGCAGGGCTGCACGGGGCAATACTGATAATAGGGGAGGCTTCTTACCGGGGCGGCCGCACCATTGGAGGGGCAAAGGCGTCCAACTGCAGCTTCTCCGACGGCGCCTCGGACAAAACTTCTGGGGTTCTTAGAAATCTGCCCCGCCCGTTTTTTTTTTTTTTCTCCCCCATCAAACGCTTCCGGATTTCGTCCCGTGTTGAAGGCGGGGCTCCCAGCCTACCTTCCCTTCGGCAACTTTCCCTAGACTTCCGGTGGTGCCACTCTAGCCTTGGGACTCTCTCCCCGTGTCAGGACCCACCCATTTCCAAACAGCTATTTATAGGAATAGAAAGAACACTACGCAGGAAGAGGGTTAATAAACCACTACACAACTTCAGCATTAAAAATAGTCGTAGTTTTCACATCGGTCCTCAGGGATGCAGAAGTCCCTTCCAAAATGACTTCGCCGTTTCTTTGTTTCCTAGCTCGCCGCTTTTGCCTCATCTTCCTTCTAGCCTTCCGACACTCCAGTTTCTTCCGACTGCAAGCTCTCCTTTACTTCCCCGTTGCCACCTTCTTTCTTCAAGCTCTTCGACGGGCTGACTAAAAGCGTCAGTCTCGCTGTCTCCTTTTATACTTTCCCTCCAAAACAGCTCTGAACCCGATTGGTTAATGCCACCAACAACCGGAACTTTTCATTGGCTGCTAGCACGGCTGTTTTATAGGTCCCCGCGGAGACTCAGAGACCAATCAGCATGCAGACACAAGCTCCTCATTGGTTGAAACCGAAGCGGCTCTACTCCTTTACCTGAGACCCCGAACCCCTTTTTCAATTTGATTTGACACACGGTCCTTAATTAAACGAATGGTTAATTTTAGACCAAGGTTGGGGGGGAATAAAATTGGGTATCCTGTTTCTCATCTCATTTATAACCAAAATGCATTGTTGGTTCCTGCCCAGCTCTGGCGTGACAGGATGATGGAATATGCGGCTTAAACTGGAAGAATAGGACTTGTCGTCCCCTCTGACAAGGCTGTGAGAATGGGACTGATGGGAGTTGTAGTTTGAGAGACATCATGCAGGGCTGAGGTCATTCCGAGCGCATCCAATCAGGTTCCGCCACGTCTACCCAAGCATGCTCCCCCTCAGACTCTCCCGCCCAATCAGCGTCGAAGGCGGAGACTTTTGAAAAGCGGCGGTTCGGGGGAACTAAGCGAGGGGAAAACCCGCGCAAGGGCGAGAGGTGCGCATGCGCAAGAAAGGCCGGCGCCTCCCCTTTCCAGTCTTCCTCTAACTGGCGCCGGCGAGCGCGGGGCTTCGGACGCCGCCGGGAAACGCCAAGCAGCGGCCGGAGAGAGCGAGCCAGACGCCGCCGGCCGCCCCGCCACCACCGCCGCCTTCCCGATCATGACGCACAAGCAGATCTACTACTCGGATAAATACGACGACGAGGAATTCGAGTACCGGTGAGAGGGGGCGGAGCCTGGCGCGATGGGGAGGCGGGGCTGGGAGGGTTTCCGCGGCGACGGCACGTGAGGGGGCGGGGCTTGGGGAAGGGGGCGGGGCTTGGAGCCGCTGGTTTCTAATTCTGTATTTGTTCACATTTTTGCCTTTTTTTTTTTTTGGGTTCAGACTTGTGTTATTCAAGAAATTAAAATGCAGGCTCCCAAAAGAAGCCAAGAGAAACTTTTTTTGCAATAGAAAACAAGAAAAAAAGATGAATAAACTGCATTAAAAGAATTATGCATTGTATTTTTAGCCTTTTATTTTCAGGGGGAAAAAAGGAGGGAGAAATCCTAATTTTTGCATGCTTCACAAAATCTCCTAGAACTGGGCCGTTTATAAATTTAAACGAATTAACAGGATTAGGTATTTTATCGCATTTTAATCCTTTTTCTTTTTAATCTCTGCTTCTTATTGGCTTACTGATGGGTTGTCCACCCTCCTTGAAAAGTCTTCAACCTTTTGAAAAGTCTTCTAGGAGACTGTAAAATCCTTTTCTCCCTCCTCCGCCCCCCGCCCCCACCCACCCCCAAAACCCCCCAGCCATCATCTATCTGTTTGGCAATGATTTGGACTCCCCCTCCCATGGTTCCTAGCCTTTGGCTGGGGCTGATGGGTGTGGAGGCACGACAGCAGGTCAGGCTGAGGTTGGATGGGATTGGGAAAGGGTATCAAGACTCCAGAGAGGCTTCCCACCAAGTTAAGAGGTGGTGCATAGATATGGTGGGACTACAACTCCCATCACTCTATAGGCGGGCTTTGTCTTGCTTCCTCTTTGACTGTCCGGCTGGGGGAGGGGTGGATTTGGTAGGTTGATCCAATGTTTATTGACATCTTGTTCCTTCTCTTCCCGCTCCCGCCTGGCTTTTCTTGCAGGCATGTCATGCTGCCCAAAGACATCGCCAAGCTGGTCCCCAAGACCCATCTCATGTCCGAATCGGAGTGGCGGAACCTGGGGGTCCAGCAGAGCCAGGGCTGGGTCCATTACATGATCCACGAACCAGGTAGGGTGAAACCTGTCCGCAGCTTGGACCTGAAGCTTTCAAGGCAAAATGTCAACTTCGATCATCAATTTAAGTTATCCTCTGGATGGCCACTGAGTGACTTGAATATTCCCTTAAAGAGCCAGTTAAGCCTAATGGTTAAGGCTAAAAACCAGGAAAAAATGAGTTCTAGTTTCACCTTAGATGTGAAAGCCAATTGGGTGACTTTGGACCAGTTCACCAGGAGATTAGGAGTTCTAGTTCTCCTTTAGGCATGAAATCCAGCTTGGTGACTGTTCCAATCCCCAGGAGACAGTGAGTTCTAGTTCCAACATAGGCATGAAAGCCAGCTGGGTGACTTTGGGTCAATCACCAGGGGATGTGAGTTCTAGTCCTGCCTTAGGCACAAAAAATGGGTGGCTTTGGAGCGGTCACTCTCAGCTCATTCCACTTCACAGGATGGTTGTTATGGGGAAAACAGGAAGGAATAGATGGCTATGTTTGCCATCTTGATTGATTTGTAAAAAATAAGACCGGCGGGATGCAAATAAAAATAAATCTAAATTGGCTTTGCCCAGCAATGACATGATCTTAGTTCACTCCGCCATTCAGGATCTGGTTATTTTCTGAATCTTCCCCCACATTAAAAAAAAAAAAACCTGAGGGATTTGATTACAGCTTTCCTGTTGGAGGAAAAAAAATCCGAGTTCCCGTGATCTTTTTCACGCGCTGTTTTTTTCCTCTTTCCAGAGCCACACATCCTGCTTTTCCGAAGACCACTGCCGAAGAAAGTTGAAAAATGACACACACCTCCACCTTCTTCTGTGTTTTGATGAAGCACCTTTTTTGGGAGAACAATTGATTCTTTTAATCTAAACCGTAAAATTCCAAGAAATGTTTTAAGGTGCCTGTTCCAGAAAATACTGCTTGACATAAACAAGCAGCCATGAAAAACTGGTTTTGCCTCCGATATTTTATCTGGCCAAAGCAATCTTCAAAAACTCCGACAACTTGACTTTTTTAAAAAAATTTTTTTTGAAATACTGGCTAAAAGCTTGGCCTGCCCAAGGGGCCTAACTCACTTTCAAAAAAAAAAATCTGGTCTTGCAAAACTTTATTCTTAAAACGTGCCTTTCCTTTTTAATCTTATATTTCAACTTCTGCTTTAGAGCTTTTAAGATACTTTTGATATGATTGTTCCTTGGGCTGGATAAATAAAGGGTCACCACGTTAAAGGATCACTTCTAACTCCTTGTACCTCAATTTGGTTGCAGTTTTCTGTATTGCTTAATCTAATGTAACTTGGACATTGGAATGCATTGGTGAAAGGAGGAATCATGTCAGAGATTAACTGAAAATTATGAGAAAAATAAAATGGTCGGTGCAACTACACTGGGTTCAAACAACCATTTGAGGGCCACTGGTATAAAGGATTAAAATTCATCCATGTTGTCTTCCAAGAAAGCCATTCAAGACTTTAAATGTTGATCAAGGTGATCTCTTTTTTTAAAAAAAAAATCAATAAAAATAGGCAATATTTAAGTTTTGGGTTCAGTGTACAAATGCAGCAACTTTGTGTAGTTTCATCCATGTTGTAACCTCCGTGAGTACGTGTGTAACCTATTGTACCAAGAAATATTCTATAAACTTGTTTTCCTTGTGCTTCTGTTTTTAAGTTTTCTTTCAGGGACTTTTATTTTATTTTATTTCTTTAAAAAACTTTATTAATGGAAGTACTTTCTGTTACTCGTGTTTCGCTGCAACGCATTTTGCTAAAATATTGTTTTAACTGCAGTTAAATTGTGTTGTGTATTACTTTACCTGGGGATGGGGTGGTTTTAAAAGCAGGGTGTAAAGAGTTGAACTCACACAAGTAACCTAAGCTTAATTAATTGTTTAATTTTCCTTGATTGACTGATCCAGGTGAGCTTTCCTGACCTGATCCAAATAAAAATTGTTTATACGGGATTTGGGTTTGTTTTTGCTGATAGATCGGGTGCTTTCGAAAGCGATCTGTAGGGGGAATGTAGCCTACATTTCCAATCCTTAGACTAT
Organism: Hydrophis major; assembly: GCA_033807585.1. Taxonomy (NCBI): domain Eukaryota; kingdom Metazoa; phylum Chordata; class Lepidosauria; order Squamata; family Elapidae; genus Hydrophis; species Hydrophis major. The sequence continues at coordinate 104,108,191 of CM066333.1, read as the reverse complement.
GTAGTTTCAATAATGTAGTGTTGTGTGTAATAACGCCGTGTAAAACAGCCTTCTTAGTAGATTTGGCATTTTTAAAAATAGTGGAGCATAAAAGGGAAGATGAGCTTTTTCCTTCCCTTCGTTTCCTTTCCCTTCTTCATCCATTTACTTCAATCTTTCCCTTCTTCCTCCATTTACTTTCTTCCCGCCTTCTCTTCCTTTTCTTCCTTCCCTTCCTTCCCTTCCCTTCTTCATTTCCTTCCATCTTTTCCTTTTCTTCCCTTCTTTTTCTTTCCTTTCCCTTCATCCATTTATTTCCTTCCCACCATCTTTCCTTCCTTTCCTTTCCCTTCCCTTCATTTACTTCCCTTTTGTTCCCTTCCCTTCTTCATTTTCTTCCTTCCATCAACCTTTTCCTTCCCTTCATCTATTTACTTCATTTCCTTCCATCTTTCCCTCCCTTTCCTTCCCTTCATTTACTTCTTTTCCTTCCCTTTATTTTCTTACTAGCCGAGTGTGGTTGGATGCACAAGGGATTTCTCTCTGCAAAATTAAAGGGTGTGCATAAGCGCACAATCGTGCCTGTCCTATTGTTCCCAATTGCTAGTTACTATTTCATGTATTTAAACTTATCTTTATTCTTATTTCTATTGTAAGCATTTAAATAAATAAATAAAAATAAATAAAATCAGCTTTAAGCTGATTTTGACACTTTACAACATTGCACATAATCTAGAAAATTGGGTGGCTTGGATCACTCAGCCAAATGTCACGAGGAGGTAAAAAAAAATTACACAATCCAAAAGGCAACAACTGTTCGCAAACAACTCGCCTGGACACAATGAAACGCCGGGAGGCATGATGGGAAATGCAGTTTTCCCGGGGGCCTAGAGCGTCGCTCTCTTGCAACGCCGCCTGCGCCTGTTGGCCAATCCGCGCTTCTTCCGCTCCTCTCCCCTTTCCCGCTAGGCCAATAGCAAACCAGACGGGGCGAGGCCGGCAGGAAGAAGCAAGCCAATGGGCGAGCGGGGGGCGTGGCTCCCTGGCAGTTGTTTAAACAAGGCTACGGTAAGTCGGGGGGGGGGGTGCGTGGGAATTTCCCGGGTCTTGCTTGAAATGGTATCTCCCACCCTGCAGGTTTTGCCAAGGGGGCTCCTGAGCATGGGCAGAGTGTCAAAGACCCGCGGGAATGAAGGCTTCTCTCTTTGGGGATTGCTTAAAGCACTATTATGGGATGGAATCCTGGTCTTGGGAAATAGATCAATCCTAGTTTGATGTCTCAAGTGCAGCTGGAGTAAATAAATGCAGATTTATTCTGGGAAGGGTGCGATCCACAGTGTAAGGGTCTGGTTTGATTTTATTAATGTAACCAATTAAAGGGATCGAAGCCAGCCAATTTAATTCCATTTTAATTTTACAGGTCAGAGAGTGCCGTGTTAGATACCTCAGTACTTCCAAAGCGAGGATAAATAATCCTAAATAAAGTAGAAATGATCAGCCAGAACAAAACAATCTTCCAAAGTTACTTTGTTTGATGGTGACAACGATGATGATGATGATGTCCTTGTTGCTCTTTGGGCTGAGTTGTTTTCTTGCAGACGTTTCGTGACCAAACTAGGTAATATCATCAGTCTCCACTCCTTTCTAGCCCTGATGATGTTACTAAGTTGGATCATGAAATGTCCACAAGGAAACCGCCAAGCTCAGAGAGCACCAATGACTCCAAATTTCAAGTTACAAATACTCTCCTTTATTTAAAATAATAATAATAATCCTGCAAGAATTTTTTTAAAAACATACCTGCAATCAAAGGGCTTGTGTAACAAACATATTAATTTCAGGTAACTGCAGGTAACGCAGCTTCCAAAACTCTGCCAAAGCGACATTTAGAACTGGCAGCTTCCAAGGGCCGCTCGCTCCTGCGCTGGGATCTTTGGTTCTGCAGGAACGTTGTGCACACCAGACAGCCCAGACGGTGTCTTCAAACGATGGCGACCCAGGTGGATGGGGAAACTTCCAGAAACAAAGGGGGCACCCCTCAACCTGCAGCCGTGACCGCTGGCATCATCATCATAGGAGACGAGATCTTAAAGGTACGTGAGCCTTCGCACAATGGTGTACGCTTTGGGAAATTCATTGATCAGTGAATTAATCTTTTTTTCCCCAATAAAGTCAACTGGCGATGTGTATATATATCTGAATATACCTGCTGAAATATGAATAAGTTTAAATTTCTGGGCACTTCTATCTTGAAGAACTTCTTATGGACTATGAATGCTAACATGCTTGTGAAAAAGCTGTTGATGATCTACTTCGACTACAGATTATCCTTCTAATATCTTCTTTTGGGGGGGTGTCTTTTTTTCAGGGGTACACGCAAGACACCAATTCTGTTTTCATGTGCCGGAAACTCCGCTCGCTGGGGGTGAAGGTGGCCAAGATTTCCGTGCTGCCTGACGAGGTGGAGGCCATTGCCACTGAGGTCAAGTCTTTCGCCGACAGGTTCACTTACGTCTTGACGTCGGGCGGCATTGGCCCCACGCACGATGACGTCACCTTTGAAGCGGTTGCAAAAGCCTTCGGCGAGAAAATCCATCCTCATCCAGAGATGGTGAAACTCGTCCAGAAATTTTTCGGCCTGCAGTCCAAGCCCGAAAGCCCAAAGATGAAGCTGGCTTGTGTCCCCGAATCCTCTCTCCTCAATTACGGAGTGGATGAGAAGACAGGGCGTCACTTCCCATATCCGCTGATCAGCGTCCGGAACGTCTACATTTTCCCCGGGATCCCCTCGTTGATGAAACGAGCCCTGGACGGTCTCGGGCATCTCTTCCGAAACGAGAAGACCCAGTTTTACAGCCGGGAGATCTACGTGAACGTTGAGGAAACTCAGATCGCCTCGGTGCTGAACGACACCAATGCCAAATTCTGGCCACGCACCAACCTGGGCTCGTACCCAGATTGGGTCAGCAACTACCACCGAGTGAAGCTCATCCTGGACTCAGACTCCGAGGCTGACCTGGACGAGGTGCACGCTTTTCTGATGGAGCGCTTGCCTCAAGGGGTCGTGGTGCCTTTGGTAGCCAATCCCATTTCCCGGGCCGCTACTGATGTTTACGGGTTGGCTGAGTCCGGTAGGTAGCCTTGTCTGCTGTATAGATAATCTCGAGTCCGATAAATAGTCTTGTTGTGGCCTGTCGGCTGCCGGTCCCTCCAGCAGCCAAATTGGAAGAGGAGGAGGAGGAGGTGGTGGTGTGGGAGCCAGGATCAGCATCAGGACAACCTGGTAACTCCAAGGGGGAAGAGGGAATGGAGTTGGTAGAGAGACAGAGGTGAAGCCTGAGCCGTCCGCCAGATAGAGAGTCAACAGTCTGGAGGTGGCTAATGAAGAAGAGGAGGAACAGCTGGCTCCAGTTCCTGATGTCAGGATTCCAGTAGTTACTCCCATTTAAATCATGAGTCTCTCGCCGGATTTTCAAAACTTAAAGATTTATTAGGAGTAAACATGCTGGCATTGCCTGGGTATAGCTGACTCTGAGGCACATCATTCACTGTCACCCTTGACCCTGGTTTCCCCATCCCACCCTCCAAACTCCTGGGTGTATCATCATTCATATTCTCCAATGGGACACTTCCATAGCCCAAAGTCATTAATCCGTCTCTCTTGTTAGAATTTTGTGCGGCAGAAACCTCCCTCGCCTAGTTACTATCTTTGAAAACATTGATGGGATGCAAGCTGCCCACTGCTTCCCCCTTCCTTTCTGTTGGCAACTCTAAAAAGACCCCAGAAATATTTTACGTGTTGACATAATGCGCAGAAGGCAGAGAGGAGAGGAGAGCAGTGGAAATCTATGGGCCGGCCCTTGGGATGGAAGAGCCACTGCTGCTAGCGAGGCCCCGCCTGAGCTCTGGGGATAAAAGGCAGGGGGCGGAGATGAATAGATGTGGCAAACAACTCTTCACTTCCCTGGCGGATGGACTTGTTAGCCTGTGGTGAGAGAGGAATTTTTTGCCAGGGCTGCCGGCACCCCGAATAAAGGAACCTTTTGAATTCAGAGGGTTTTTTCGTGTTTACAGATGTATCTCGAGTCCCGGGAGGTAGCCCGATCGGCCATACCGGTGTATTTTTTTAAAAAACAAATCGGGTGTGGGTGCATGAGGCCTCATTTGACCACCGCCCTGCTTAAAGACAGATTTTTTTTCCAGTCTCTATTACGGTCATAAGTCAAGGACCGTTTGTATAGAACCACTACCCAGGATTTCCGGCCTTGTCGGTTGAGATTTTTTTTTTCCTCGCCGATTAACCTCCTTCCTCCCAACCTGCAGGTTCTCCTCTTGGCCAGAAGGTGGCGGCATCGCTCAGGACCGTGGAAGAAGGCTTGGAGAACTACAGCCTGTCGAAAATCTGTGTGGGGTTTAACGGCGGGAAGGACTGCACCGCGTTGCTACACCTTTCTTACGCCGCCATGCAGAGGTGCCTCACTTTCGGCAAGCACTCACGACGATAACAAAGCCAGGCCTCCCCTATCGTCACGCTTAAAACCCAAAAAAGAAAAAAAAAAATATTAAAATTTTGGCGTGCTTTAAAAAGGAGGCGCATGCTTCTAGTCCTCATTGTGGACTTCCAAGGCCTATAATGGCCTGCAAAACTCAGTCCCAAGGCCAGCCTTTTGCTGGAGGGGTTAATCCAGGTAGTTTTTTAAGTGCCAGCACACTTGAACGACACTTCGTTCAGTGGCCGAAGTTTCAAAGGCACGGAAAAACGAGACGTACAAGGGGTTTTTTTTTTTTTACACTTACAACCGCTGCAGTATTCCACCCCCTCCCACGAACAAAATTTATATGCTTGACAGCTGGTTCATATTTACGATGGTCGCAGTGCCCCTTTCGCCAATGTCTCACTCAACAACAGAAAAATTGGGGGCGCTCAATTTGCCGGTCGTAAGTCCGGGATGGCCTGTATTCAACCTGCCTACTCTACCCAATTTGGTGGGTAAACCTGGCTGGATTAACGCCCGTCCCCCCCCCCCCGCCCAACCCCCGGGGAGGATGGGTGTTGTTAAAAGGCCAATTTTTCCACGTTTAGAGATAGGAGAACTGGGCCCAGACTGATAACTCTCATCCCGATGTTCGAAGCTGCAGTTCTCAACTTACGGGTAACTCGTTTGGCGACCGTCCAAATGGAATTGTCTGGGATTTAGAGGCACCTTGAAAAGCCAAGCTACCCCGAGAGAGAGAGAGAGCATTGCTCGTTATTCCTTGTTTAAACAAAAAAACATTTTTTTATCACTTCTCCGTAGGCGATATCCAGAGAAGTTGGACCAGCTCCAGGCTCTCTATATCCGTACTGTCCTTCCTTTCCCGGAAATGGAAGAATTTATTCAAGATACGGCTCGGAGGTTAAGTACCCCTTCTTCCTTCGGTGAGGCCACGTCAAGTCTGCCTTGATTTTATTTTATTTTTTTTCATCCCAAAACCAGCTGGGTTGAAGAAAAATTCAAATCAATGCGACATTGATTTGTGCCAGCCACTTTCTCTCAGCCCTCAAAAAAGAAGGAATGGCAAACACACACACACACACACAGTTGGAACTCGTCCACGCCGTGTCCAAGAATCGGACGCCATTTTAAAAAAAATAAAAATAAATCAAAATGGTCCATTTATCCATCAGCAAGCCCTAGCGCAGGGAGCGGATTCAAAAGATACCATCGCGCAGAAATTTGAGGGTTTCCCCTTTGAATCTTCCGACAGATACAACCTTCGCATTCGGTTGGTCCACGGGAACATTAAGGAAGCTTTGGGGATCCTGAAAGGTCAGCAGCCCGATCTGGAGGCCGTGTTGATGGGCACTCGACGGACAGATCCGTATTCCTGCGCCCTGAAGCCCTTCTCTATGACGGACCCCGAATGGCCACAGTACATGCGAGTCAGCCCCCTGCTGGTGAGTCCTTGGCGTTGGCGGCTCTTTTTAAACAGTTCAATTAAAACTAGCTGGATACCCATGTGCTTCAGTACGAAACTATGTTGGTGGGGCTTAGATTTTAGATTTTGCGGAGGGAAAATAAGGGGGAAAAAATTCTGCCTCTGCCTCCCAGCATCCATCGGTAATTCATCTGGCTAGCGTCCTGTCAGTGTGTGGGAGAATGGAGGGCTGTTCGGAAACTCAAAAGTATTCACTGCGTGAGCATGAAGGAGACAGCCAGGAGCCTGGGCGTGGCTTAGCTCAACTGTTCTGGACTAAAGCTGCTTGGTGCTCTGAAACTGAACCTCCTCTGCTTGTGTTTTGCGTTTGGAAGAGATTTCTTTCCGGGTGGGAAGGGGGAGTAGAACTCCTTAGCATCAGAGCGTGTTAATGATGGTAATATACAGGAAATACTTACGCTCTGATGGTCGTTTTGAAAAATCCTTTCTTGGTGAGCACCTAGAAGCCAAGAGGAATGAATTGAATGAATCCAATTCCACCCCCCCTGTGGACTTTGTTAGAAGCCAGCTGGGAAGGTTGCAAAAGGGGAA
>CM066333.1:104084202-104096702 GCA_033807585.1 Hydrophis major | reverse complement strand
TATCCATTTCTGTAATCCGAGGAGACGGGGTGCGTCTCTAGGGCTGCTTAATAGGGTGCGGGCTTTGATTCCTGGGGTGGTCAGAGGGGCAAAATGAGACCAAACCAGGATAAAGGGGTGTGTGTTGGGGGGTGGAATTGGCTTGCTATCAGCACGGAAACATAGCTTGCTTGCTTGTCCCTTTTGAGGAACAAGATTGCGGAACAGGGAATGACTTGCTGCCTAGTAATTTCACTCCTGTGCCCCAGAATTGGGGGGAGGGTCACAGGGGGGGCGGGAGGGGAAGGGGGGAGACTTAAGGGGAGCCAACCCAGCTTCTTTGTTGGTGCAAATCCACAAGGGGGGGGGAGGTTTCCTTCCATTTCAGCTTATTCAGCCCTGACCTCAGCTCAGCCAACAAGGCTGGACTTGAACTCAAAGTTTGCAAGGAGATTGCAACTCCAAAGCTGGCGTGCAATAAGAAGAGGGGCCCAGCCTTGCCCCTTTGCAGACCCCCCCCCCCCAAAAAAACTAACTGTTCCACCCCTTCAAAGCAAGGAATTGGAGTCCGGTTCGCCACTCTGGAGTTAAAAAACAAAACCAAACCAAACCGTTTGTTTTGGGGTGGGTGCTGAGCCCTGAATCAACCTCATTGCTGCTCTCCAACAAGTCGCCCACTCCACACCCAGGCAAACTGAGGTTACTCCAGCCGCCCCCCGCCCCCCCCATCCCTGTTTCCTCTCCCTGCCCCTAAAGGCCGGGTAAGGGAAGGAGGAGGAGGGATCAGCCGGCAAAAGAAAAGATCGGGGCAGGAAATCTGTGGGTTTTCTTCTCCAAGGGCAGCATCCAGGCAGAGATCTGACCCTCTTACGCAGTGAGTGATTTCTTGGGGCGGTGCGGGGACTCGAACACTGGGCAGCCCTTTTGTTCTAGGGGGGAGGGGGTGCGTGTGTGTGGGGGAGAATCGGGACATCCTTTCCAAAGATGGTGTGGTGTGTTTTGGTTTGGTTTTTTTTTGGCCTGGGCTGCACCTGGGTGTTTCTGCCTTGACCCATAACTGGGGTGGATAGGTAATGCATTTGGGGAGAGTCGTGTTCTCCCCAGATTGTGGGAAAGAGGGGGGGACAGCTCCTGAATTCAGGGGTGCCCATTTCAGCAAGTGTGAGAGGGCCTCGGGGAGAGGGGGTGTCCTCCTCGCTTTTTATTACACTTTTTGCACAGATTTGTGGCCAAAAGTGAGCAGGACCTCACCCTAAGGTGAAGAGTGGATCGTGTGGCTTATGAAGTCCCACAATTGTGTTTTATTTTTGGCCTTATTGATAAGTTGCCTTCCCCCCTGGAACAAAAGGCAGCCGACTTCATGTTTCCTCTTCTGTTTTTTTTTTTTCCCCACCCAGCCACCCCTGCTTGTAACAACAACAACAACAACCCTGTGAGTTAGGCCCGGCAGAGAAAGGGGAAGGAACTTAAGGGGACATCTAAACCAGGCCTCTGGCTGGGATTCGGAAGGGGTTCGAGTCCAGCAGCCTATTTTCTGACAGGGAGAGAGCAATCAACTTCGGGAATTGTGGTGGGAGCTTCATCCCTGGAAGCTTTCAAGAAGAAACTGTGGACTTGCCCGTCGGTCTGAAATGGTGTAGGGTCCCCTGCTTGAGTGGGTCGGGGGAGGGGGGTTGGACTAGATGGCCTTCAAGGTCCGTTCGGACTCTAGTATTCTATATTCAATGGGACAAAAGTTACCTTCAGAAGTGGCGGGGCTTCATCTGTGGAAGCTTTCAAGAAGAAACTGTGGACTTGCCATCGGTCTGAAATGGTGCAAGGTCTCCTGCTCGGGTTGGACTAGATGACCTCCAAGGTCCCTTCCGACTCTTGTTATTATTCTGTGATTCAGAAATTGTGGGAGCTTCATCCCTGGAAGCTTTCAAACAAGAGACTGTGAACTGCCATCCAGTCAGCAATAGGTTCTCCTGCTTGGGTCGGGTAGGGAGGTTGGACTAGATGACCTCCAAGGTCCCTTCTGACTCTTTGTTATTATTCTGGGATTCAGAAATTGTGGAAGCTTTTCCGACGTGGACTTGCTGTCGGTCCAAAACGGTGTAGGGGGTCTCCATGCTTCCTTGGGGGTGGGAGGGTTGGACTAGATGACCTCCAAAGGTCCCTTCCGACTCCCTTTAATCTGCTTCTGTTCTTTCCCCCTCCGGTTCCTCTCCCCCCATCCCCCCCGAGCCTCATGTTCCGGTCTCGGAGAGCCAGCTTGGTGCAACGGCTCTGGAGGCTGCGCTGCGTAACGCCCGGCCCGGACGACACTCACGGCGGTCTGAAACCCGCGGCCCACGCGCTCTTCAAGAAGCTGAAGGACAAGGAGCTGGAGCTGCTTCTGCAGGCGGTGGAGAGCCAGGGAGAATCGGGCTGCCTTTGGGTCGAAGCCCGCGGGGGGAAGGCCGGTCCGTCGGCTTCGCTGCTCCTCTGCCGCCTCTACCGCTGGCCGGACCTCCGGCAACCCCATGAGGTCAAGCGGCTGTGCCTTTGTAAGAGCGGCGGGGGCGAAGCAAGGGGTCTCCATTGCTGCAACCCTCACCACCTTAGCCGCCTCGCTCTCCCTGGTGGGTATATGGGGGAGGAGGGGGGGGCAAGAAGAGCGGGGAGGGATAGTAGAGAGATGCTGGACCTAAGGCAGGGATGCGCGCACACATACACACACACACACACACACACACACACACACGGTGCAAGGAACCGAGAAGGTCAGGCAGGCATTGCTGCTGGAGAAGTTTGCACAGCTTCGCTTGGAATAAACCCCCAGATGTGGGAGAGTTGGGTCCTAGCCTAGGTGAATCCTCCTTATGCAACCGAACCATGGCCGGTGGGAAATGGCCGTTTGGTTGTTAGGGTGGTTTGTTGTTGTTGTTGTTTTAAATGTATTTAATGTATGGCATCTACAGAGGTCATGAGATCATGGAGGGACGAATTCGGTTTAAATAAAGCATCCACAAATATCTATTTATCATCCAACTGTCTATCACAGAGGGTCTTCCAAACTTGGCAACTTTAAGAATTAGGGTCGTCAACTCCCAGAGGAATTCTTGAAGTCTACAAGTCTTAAAGTTGCCAAGTTTGGGCACCCCTGATCTATCATCTCTCTGTCTCTCTCTGTCTGTCTGTCTATCTATCTACCTACCTACCTACCTACATACATACCTATACCTATCTACCTATCTTATCTATTTACCTACCTATCTACCTACCCACCCAGCTACCTACCTATCTATCTACCTATCTATCTATCTAATCTAATAATGTATAAAAAAGGATACTTGGTCCCAAGTATCATAATTTTCTACTTATTCTAGTTTTACATCTTCAGGGGTTGGACTAGAAGGCCTCCAATGTCCCTTTTATCTATATCCTTCCTATCTATCTATGTATCTATCATCTATCTATCTATCTATCTATCTATCCATCTATCATCTATCCATCTATCTATCCTCTATCTATCATCTATCTATCTATCTATCCTCTATCTATCTATCATCTATCTATCTATCTATCTATCTATCTATCTATCTATCTATCTATCTATCTTATAGAGACAATTGACTGTTCAAAGTTACAATAGCATTAAAAAAGCGACTTAGGCCCATTTTTCATACTTATGACCGTTCCAGCCACTGTACTCCTCCTTATGACGGTCGCAGCAATCCCAGGAAATCAGGTGATTCCTTTTTTGCCTTCCTTCTGACAAGCCAAGTCAAGAGAGAAAGCCAGGTTCCCTTAACCTAGCTTAACCACTGCAGTGATTTGCAAAAATGGGGTCAAAGCTGACCACAGCTGTCTCGCTTAACGGCAGAAATTTGGGGCTCCGTTGTGGTTGTGAATTGAGGGTTGCCTCCTGCCTTTCGAAACGCCTCACATGGTTTTCCTTCTGTCTGGCCCTTTTTCACAGACACCCCTCCACCGGCGTATTGCAAAATCTCGCCTTTTTCTACACCCCTGAAGTGTGCTAACATTTTGGAAAACAACTGCAAAGGATGGGAAGGTAGGTAAAGGAAGAAGGGGCGGGGGAGTGGGCTTCCTCCTTGGGTGGGGTGGGGGTGGGGTGGTTTGGTTACGCCGTGGGGTTGTTTTTAAGTCTCAGCTGACGCAGAAAAGGGGTGCTGGAGCAATCGATTGGCAGCCTTTCCTGACCGCGAAGGACAACCGGATCTCCAGAAGGTGTGGCTTCTCCATCGCTGGAGGGTGGCGTTTTTCCCCCCCCCCCACCTCCTAGAAGAGACTGGACATTTGCCAGAAATGATATAAGAGTCTCCCACTTGAGGAGGGGGTTGGACTAGAAGACCTCCAAGTTCCCTCCCAGCTGTGTTATTCAGTGGGGTTTGTAAACATGAACGTTTGGTAGGAAAGAAGGAAGAGGAAAGAAAGAGAAAGAGAGAAAGAGAGAAAGAAAGAAAGAAAGAAAGAAAGAAAGAAAGAAAGAAAGAAAGAAAGAAAGAGAAAGAAAGGAAGGAAGGAAGGAAGAGGAAAGAAAGAGAGAGAGAGAGAGAGAAAGAAAGAAAGAAAGAAAGAAAGAAAGAAAGAAAGAAAGAAAGAAAAAGAAAGAAAGAAGAAAAGAAAAAAAAAAGAAACAGTGAGGCAGGGAGTTGGTCTAGAAGGCCTCTAAGGTCCCTTCCAACTCCGTTATTCTGAAGAGAGAAAGGGAAGGAAGGAAGGAAGGAAGTGAAGGGAAAGAAAAAAAGAGGAAGAAAAGAAAGGAAGGAGGGAAAGCAGGAAGGAAGGGGACAAAAGAATAAGGAAAGAAAAGAAGAAAAGTGAAAGAAAGAAAAGAAAGAAAGAAAGAAAAACAAAGAAGGAAAGAAAAAGAAAGAAAGAAGAAAAGAAAAAAGAAAGAAACAGGGAGGCAGGGAGTTGGTCTAGAAGGCCTCTAAGGTCCCTTCCAACTCCGTTATTCTGAAGAGAGAAAGGGAAGGAAGGAAGGAAGGAAGTGAAAGGAAAGAAAAAAAGAGGAAGAAAGAAAGGAAGGAGGGAAAGCAGGAAGGAAGGGGACAAAAGAATAAGGAAAGAAAAGAAGAAGAAAAGAGAAAGAAAGAAAGAAAGAAAGAAAGAAAGAAAGAAAGAAAGAAAAACAAAGAAGGAAAGAAAAAGAAAGAAAGAAGAAAAGAAAAAAAAGAAACAGGGAGGCAGGGAGTTGGTCTAGAAGGCCTCTAAGGTCCCTTCCAACTCCGTTATTCTGAAGAGAGAAAGGGAAGGAAGGAAGTGAAAGGAAAGAAAAAAAGAGGAAGAAAGAAAGGAAGGAGGGAAAGCAGGAAGGAAGGGGACAAAAGAATAAGGAAAGAAAAGAAAAAGGAAGAAGGAAAGAAAGAAAAGGAAAGAAAGAAGGAAGGAAAGAAACAGGGAGGCAGGGGTTTAAATCTAGAAGAACACTGAGGTCCCTTCCAGCTGTTTTTCTGTTGAAAGAGAGAGAGAGAGAGAAGGAAAAAAGGAGGGTGGGGGGAGGCAGGCAGGTTAGACTAGAAGACCTCCAAGGCCCCTTCCCACTCTCTTATTCCATCATTATTATTATTATTATCCACACAGGCCTTTTTACAGGATCCAAAGAAATATTTTTTTGGGGGGGGGAGTGGGATGAATTTTATTTTCCTATTTCCAGAGGGACAGCTTCCTCCCTTCCACCTCCCACCCTTCCAAGCTGCAGGGCACAGAGGGGAGAGAGAGAGAGAGAGGGGAAGAATTAGGGGCCACCTTTGTTTTGCCTGGGCGGGCCACGTTTGGTGGATTGTCCTAGAGAAGGGAAGGCACCAGGAAGTCCACGTTGGAGGCGACTAGTTTCCTCCTTCCTTCTAGAGACGGCCAGACGGACGGCTGTTTATTTCTAACAAGAGGAAGTGGCGGGGAGACAGAGAGGGAGAGAGGGAGAGGGAGAGGGAGAGAGAGAGACACAGAGAGAGAGAGAGAGAGAGGAGAGAGAGAGAGAAAGATGAGAGAGAGATAAGACAGAGAGAGAGAAAGAGAAAGAAAGATGAGAAAGAGATGAGAGAAAGATGAGAGGGAGAGAGATGAGACAGAGACAGAGAGAGAAAGAGATGAGAAAGAAATGACAGAAAGATGAGGGAGATGAGACAGATGAGACAGAGAGAGAGAGAGAAAGAGATGAGAGAGAGAGAAACAGAGAGAGAAAGACGGAGAGAGAGACAGAGAAAGAGGCTAAATAGTCCTTGACGTACAAAAAATATTTGTTTGGATCCCGTCTAGCATCCTGTGTGGATAATAATAATGACGGAATAAGAGATTGGGAAGGGACCTTGGAGGTCTTCTAGTCTAACCCGCCTGCCTTCCCCTCTCTCCTTCCTTCCCTTCCTTCCTTTTCTCTCTCTCTCTCTCTTCTCTTTCTCTTTTTCTCTTTCTCTATTTATCTATTCCAGGGGTCTTCAAACTTGACAGCTTTCAGACTTGCGGACTTCAACTCCCAGAATTCCTCCTCCTCCTCCTCCTCCTCCAGTCATGTGAGCTCAGGAATTCTGGGAGTTGAAGTCCGCAGGTCTTAAAACTTGCCATGTTTGAAGACCCTTGGGTTCAATCCATTGTCCCACTAGTTGGCAAAGGGTTGCTAAAACAGAACTCCCTTTTTTCAAGCGCCGTTGTAAAACTGTTGCAGGCTGAAGACTATTTGTTAACCCGGTTTGTCCCCTTCTCTCCTGCAGACACAACTCTTTCCCGCTGCTCCCTGAGAGACGGCTACTGGTGCAAACTGGCTTACTGGGAGTATCGCCACCGTGTGGGGAGGCTCTACCCGGTGCATGGAGATTACGTCTGCGTTTTCTCCAACCTCCCCAATGGCAACGGACTCTGCCTGGGCCAGCTGTCATCCCAAAACCGCAGCCCGGCTGTCCGGAGAACACAGGCTAAAATCGGACGGGGTTTGTTGCTCAGCCAAGAAGCCAGTGGAGTCTGGGCTTGCAACCGAAGCGAGCACCCCCTCTTCGTCTGTTCCCCCACTCTGGGGACCGGGGGGAGCTCCGCCCCTCCGGTTCACAAAATCCTCCCCGGTTACTCCATCAAGGTCTTCGATTACGACCGGGCCACGCACCTGGCAGGCAGGTGCCCGGTCACCGGCGAGGGCCCCCATGATGGGCACACGATTCGGATCAGTTTCGGTAAAGGTTGGGGTGCGTCTTACACCCGCCGGTTCATTACTTCTTGCCCGTGTTGGCTGGAAGTGCTGCTGAACGCCCCGAGATGAAGCAGTTTGTGTGTGAAGTGTGGAGGGAAGTAATGACAACGCAACGGTGGGGTGTTGTGGGAACGCATACTGCACCCCAACGTAGATCATTCGGCGAGGCGAGAAGCTAAATTTCCTTTGCCAGAGAGCTCTTCAAGCTTTCAGGGGCTCCCTGCTTTCCCCACTGTCTTCCGAAGTACCTATTGCTTTTGTGACCTAAATGCAGGCAGTTCTCGACTTACGACCGGAATGTCCGTTGGTAAGCAAGGCGGTTGCTCTGTGAGATGCACCCAATTTTATTTTATTTTTTGTTGCTAGTCAAATCACTGCCGTCGTTAGTCATGCAGCTGTTGAGCAAAACCGTCTTCCCGCATTTTCTTCCTTTGGCGAGAGGCAATTGGGACGGGGGTTAAAGACATGGCTGCCGTTGTTAAGTGGATCGTAAGGTTGGAAAGCAAGTCCAGCGAATCCCCGCAGTGGTTCAAATCTAGCTTTTGACTCAACTTGTCAGAAAAGTAACCCAAAGTCATAAACGCGAGTCAGTTGCCAAATCAGTTTTAATTGTGATCCCATGAGAGGCCTTGTAATTTTTCACGGTCATTAAACGGATGGTCGTAAGTTTGAGGACTGCCTGTACGTGGTCCCAGCAGAGCAGCTAACTTGATATGAGAATTCACCCCGCCTTCTTCCTTCTGGAACTGAACATTGAAAAACTGAAGAAGAAAAAAATCACGTTTTGAAGGGGGGGGGGACGAAAGATAAGAAGGCTTGGAAAGACGGCGGGAAATCGATCGGTTGAAAAATGTAAAAACATTCACATTTATGGATGGAAAGTTTGTTAAGTTGCTGTGGGGTTTGAGAAGTTGTGGAGTTTGGAGAAGAGTTAAAGATGTCTGTGTTAGGAAATAAGGAATATTTAGGACTGCGTTTTCCTTCTGTATTTCTTTGAGATTAAATTGCTTTTTTTAAAAAAAAAAAAAAAAAAGATTTTTGTGGTTCTTGTGAAAGAAAAACCGATTTTTTTACTGTCTTTCCCCGAAAATAAGACCCGTCATATATATATATGTGTGTGTGTGTATGTGTGTGTGTGTGTGTGTGTTTTCTTAAGTTTTCACGGGTACTTACATGTATGGCATTCAGCTTTGTTCGGGTATTTTCCCACGTCATAGTAGTTGTGCTTTTAAAGTTGTAGCAACGTTTCAGCAGAATCTCATCTGCCATCAATGGCAGATGAGATTCTGCTGAAATGTTGCTACAACTTTAAAAGCACCACTACTATGACGTGGGAAAATACCCGAACAAAGCTGAATGCCCCCCCACACACACACACATATATGTATGTATGTATGTATGTATGTATATATTATATATATGTATGTATGTATATATATATATATTCCCACCAAAAAAGCCACCAGGTCTAGGCGTAGGTCTAGGTGTGTTTGGGTCTTTTCCTGTGCAAGATTAAGAGTATCTTGGCGACGTTTCGGCGAGGTCCCACTCACCATCCTCAGGCTGGTGCTTTCAGCTTCGTGCCAGTGCAAGCAGTGTGTGATTGGAGCTGCTCTCTCTCTATAAATACTGGTGGTGGTGTGGGCTGGTGTGCTGGGCTGGTTGGCTGCACTGCTGCCTCTTGATTGGTTGATGGAGTTGATGTTGGTATAACGGGCTGTGTGATGGCCTTGTGAGTTTCGTTGTGGAGATATCCTGGATCTTGTGCTTTAATCTCCTGGGTCGTTTGAGTTTTGATTTCTTTTCCATTATATATTTTATATAATATAATATACATATAATATATATCTATGTATATAGAGGTAGGGCAGCTCCACACTCACCCCAATCCCCATCCCAGCTTAATTTTTACCCGTCCACTCTGGATCTTAATTAGGGCTTACTTTGGGTGCACGTGCAAAAAAGATCAAGCTCTTACTTTCAGGGTAGGTCATATTTTCGAGGAAACAGGGTAATATACTGTGCAGGTAATCCTCGACTTACAAACTGCCACGGAGGCCAACATTTCCGCTGCTAAATAGGACCGTTCTTAAATGAGTTTGCCCCACATTTTACCTCCTCTGTTGTTAAAGGGATTGAGGCAGTTGTTCATCACACAGCTGTGAGATTAAGTGAATGTGGCTTCCCCATTGGCTCTTCTGAAGGTCGTGAAAGGGGACCATGTAACCCCGGAGATGCTGCACGGTCGTAAGTGTGAAAAAACCAGTTGTAAGTCACTTTTTTTCAGTGCTATCGTAACTTTGAACGGTCACTAAACGAACCCGTTGTAAGTCAAGGACTACCTGTAATATAAGTGCAAATCATTTTTTTTCACATACTGCACTGAAAATCTTAAAATTCAAATGCACGGATGCCAACGTCTATTCTAAATATTAAATATTCTCATTCAGGAAACTGTCCCAATAGTTTTACAATTATCCAGCATTCCTGAGCATGCACAGAGTGCTTGCCAACCGGGTTTTTTTCTCCTGCTTGTTTGGCTGAATCAGTCTCCTGTGATTTGCAAGTTTGTCAGTTTTGCAATTGGAAAGGCAGAAACCCGAGGGATTTTTAACTTTAGCGGGCTCCTGAGCATGCACAAAGTGCAATTCTTCTCCTCCATAGTGTAAACAGTGTTCAGATTCCAAATGCATTGTATTTGGGGTTTTTTTTTTTTTAGTGGAGGGGAGAGTTCAGGAGTCACTAGAAATCATAGACAAATAAATATGTTTTAGTGCACAAAACCTGGAATTTTTGCAGACCTGCCAGCAAAGGGCGCTCTCGCTGCACAAGTGCTGCTAAAAAGAAATTTTCAATTTAATTTCCTACTTAAAATTTGAATTCATTCCTCCATCAGTCTCTTTCTGCTTTTCATCAGTGGTTGCTTGGCAAGCAGATACCCAACAGGTTTTGATATATATCAAGATGTGAAATATATATATATATATATATATATATATATATATATATATATATATATATATATATATATATATATATATATATTTCACATCTTGAGATAAAGGCAGGGCTAAGAACAGTCTGTCCCTTGGCACGGAGTAGAAATTCATTTAAATTATTTGCAAACTTGGGTGCTGCATTGTTTTTAATCCTGGTTGGGTTTTATTTTTGGAGCGCAAGGCAGAATTACATCTTTGGGTGAACCCAAACTGAATATTTTAAGATTACAAAATATCCAGTCCTGGAACTTGAATATTTTTGACTGCAACAATATCCAGTCCCGGGAATTAGGCTTGTTTTATAACCCGGGTTTATAAATTGGTTGTGCGAGTTGTGTTGCTTCCTCGTGGATCATCAGGAGTTGTTGTTTCCGTGGCACACTGCCACTTGTAAACCCCTTTTGTGGCCAGTAAAATTGTTAAACCTCTTTGGCGGCGGCTTCCTATCTGTGTAGAACCAGCTGGAAGCAAGTTTAGAAAACCAACGACCGTTCAAAACAAACCATGATTTCCCGCAGCGCAACCACCATTCGCAGTGACATTGACGTCACGTGTGATTGCAACGGCCATGTGGAAAAAAAAGTCGCTCCACGAACTGTTGCCACTCAACGGTAAACTGTCACCGACAGGCCCTCCTTTGGGTCTCCTTGTGGCCTCCCATCCCGTGGAATCGGAAGACAACCAAGCGGGACCCGTCATGCGAATCTGCCTCCAGCAAGGATCTTAAAGAGATCTCCAGCTAGCTAGCTAGCCCAAACCTTGGTGGGGCTATGTGGGGAGAAAGAAAGGGAAAACACACATACACCCCCCCCCACCCCAATGCTTTTATCTGGGGTCTGTGATTGACAGCTCGGGAATCCGCCTCTCTGTTTCTCTTGCCTGTGGCTTGCCTTGCCTTGCCAACTCAACCCACCTTTCGTTGCAAAATTCCTGCGTGCCAACCACTTCAGACCAGGTGGGGAAGGAAGAGGGGCACAGCCGAGGAGTGCCAGGCTCACCCCAAAAACCACTCCTCCGCCTCCAGATCCCCCAGCCGTCGTGGCGAGGGGGCGGAATTGGGGTTTTTTTTTTTTTTTGCAAAGCAAGTAGCTCACTCTTAACCCACCCTGTCTTTGTTCATGGGGCTGAGATTGCAGCCGTGGCAGGATTTGCATTTGCTTCCCAACCCCGGGGGCTTGGGACAAAACACGGATTCCCAGAGCGAGGGCTCCCCCCGAAACGGGCTGGCCGGTTTGAACTTTAAGCGGATCATTCCAGATTTTATACGAAGGTGACCGACCCGAGAAAGGAGGCTCGAAACTGCTGGGGGTGGGGGCTAGGTTTGAATTCATGAGGACTAGAAGCTTGGGTCCTTTGGCGAAGGAAGCTGGCATTCTCCAGGAAAGGCAACACAGCTGGTTCGGAGGAGGAAGAACCATCGGCGGAAGGACGGTGGCGTTCAGCAGGTTTCTAATTTGAAAGGTTACTTTAGATCTTTAAATTCCACCTGCCTGGGGTATAAAACCTGCCGGAGAAACCTCCCTTATTTTCTGCTGTCACCATGTCTTTTATCTGGGGAGGAAAAGTGAGGGGGAGAGTTATTAACCAAAGCTCCTGGTGTCTCTGGAACTCCCTGCCTCGGGAAGAAGGAACACTTCAGCCTCTTGCAAAAGGACTTGTGGAAAAACACCATCCGTGTTTTTGTTTTTGTTTTGTTTTTCATAAAGGTTTTGGAATCATACTGCTTCTGTGGGGCTGCTCCCAAGATTTTTTTTAACTCTTTTGTTCTCAAGGTTGGCCGGGTGGGATTAACAAAAACCATGAAATAAGAGAATGATAATATTGGCATTCGCACCCTGCGTAAACTGGGGCCTGAATAGGTTGTGGGTATGAACCCTTGGGATGTGAAAATGGGAACATAAGATCCGTTTGCAGAAGGAAAATCTATCAATCTTCTCTCTCTCTCTATTCTATCATCTATCTATCTGTCTGTCTATCTATCTAGGTTATCTACAGTATATATCATCTATCTCTACCTCTCCTAATCTGTCTTAATTTGTTAATATCTATCATCTCTATCAATATTTTTATCGTTCTATCCATCTATTTATCTATCTCTATCCCTCTTAATCTATCTTTATATGCTAATATCTATCATCTATCTCTTTAACTCTCCTAAACAGTCTTTATTTGTTAATATCTTCTATTATCTATCATTTATCAACCATCTATATCTATCATCTGTCTATCATCTATATCTATCTAATCTCTATCACTTAATTTCTATCATCTATCTATTCTTTTCCTCCCTCCCTCCCTCCATCTATCATCTACCTATCGATAGTGCTATCTCTGTCCTATCATCCATCCATCCATCA
>CM066333.1:104071702-104079202 GCA_033807585.1 Hydrophis major | reverse complement strand
TCATTGAGGGGGGCTTCGTCTCCGCTCTTCAACCCGAGACCCTTCCCCGCCAGCGCTGGCCACGCCGCCGCCATCCTCCTCCTCCTCCTCCAACCTGCTCCTTTCACCGAGTTGGAAGGGACCTCGTAGGAGCATCTAGTGCAACCCTACCTTTCCCCTCTTCCGCCCAAGCAGCCTACGACACCCTTCCTGACAGATGGCAGCCCAATTCTCTTCTGGAAAGCCTCCAGCTCCCACCGCTTCCCTCCTTTTCTCAGCCAGCGGAGCGGCTGGGGATAATGGGAGAGGCGATGCAGCGCCTCTGGAAGGCGCGGGTTGGCAAGTGGGCAGGCTTCGGCTGCCCCCCCCCCCGTCGATATTTGAGGAGGGGTCTCCGCCTCTGGCTTTGGACTCGTTTATCTCCCTGGTTTTTGCCTTGGGGGCTCGAGGGGGGGGGCTGTACGTTCACCTCCCCCTCCTGCCTTTTCTCTCCCCCCCCCCCGACTCTCCCATCCTCGCCCTTCTCTTCCCAAATCCCAGGAGCTTCCTCTTTCTCACATTCCCGCCCCCCTAAATCAACATTAATCCTTTTCCCCCAGCCGCCCCTCCTCCTCCTCCTCCTTCCCCCCACTTCCCAAAAGCAGACAGCATACACACCCAACTTGGGCAGGAAAAAAAAATAAAAAAGTTACCAACACAGAGGGGCAGAAAATGCAGCTAAATTCCCCATTGATTTTACCCCTTTCACCTCCAACCTCTTCTCCTGTTTGAGCAAGGGTTGCACTAGAAGACCTCTAAGGTCCCTTCCAGTTCGATATTTTCTTAAACTTCCTGAATGTATCTGATGGTGGGGGGGGGAGAGACCCCCTGTTGCCCTCATCTCAAGCCCTACAGCTGGAGTGAAGAGGGGTTGTTTTGTGAAACTAGAGAAAATTATTATTATTTTTATTATTGTTGTTGTTGTTATTACTATTATTCACAAAAAACTAGTGTACACAGCAAATGAGATAACTATTCTGGGCTTCATATCACAAATCACTTATTTGTGATAAGTTGTTTATTATTGTTGTTGTTGTTGCTATTATTAACAAAAAACTACAGTGTATAAAGCAAACGAGATGACTATGCTGGGTTTCTTATCACAAATCACTAGTCAAACACTTCCCAAGCATTTAGGGCTGTGTGATATATTGGCGTGATTATTATTGTTGTTGTTGTTATTATTATTATTATTATTATTATTACTTTAGTGAGATTCACAGCCTTTGGGGCTGGTTGGTAGCTCAACAGCTCCAGTCCTAACCAAGGACCTAGGAACTGTTCAGGTAGCGTCAGATGATGATCATGTCCCAGTCAACGGAGCTATTCTCTGTTTCTATTCCCACCCCACGTCCCCAGCCCTGAATTTTAGAGTGCCCCAAGATGGCATCCATAGAGGAAAAACGTAAACAGCACCACGTCCCGATCTTCTTCCTTCTGTCTGGATCCTAATCCTCACAAGAAGTTAACCAAGATTGTCAAACTCTCTTTCCTTCCTTTCTGCCCACCCGTCCCTTCCCGACATTTAAAAACTTGGCCAAGTCAAAACCGTTTTTACCCGGTAAATATTTTGATTTATCTGTTTCTTCTGGGCTGTTTTTGTGTTGGCAGACACTCCAATGCCTCAATTTTGCAGCATGGGGGTAGAAATTTCTCAAGATTGGACTCCCACCTGTCAGAAATGGTGTATAGTCTCCTGCTTGGGCAGGCGGTTGGACTAGATGACCTACAAGGTCCCTTCCCACTCTGATTATCGGTTGTCTGTTAAACGAGTGGCACCCTTCAGGCATTTAGCAGGAACTAGAAGTAGTCCTCAACATACGACCAGAGTGGAACCCAGAATTTATGTTGCTAACTGAGACATTTGCGAAGTGTCTCCCGCTGGAGAAGGGAGTGGGTTGGACTAGATGACTTACCGAGGACCCTTCCCACTCTTGTTATTCTATTTTCTATTCACTTGTCCCAAGGGGAATTCGGTTCCCATTTTGATGAAATATTCTGCCTTCCCCCCCGCCCCCCCCAGGTCATTAAGGGAATCCCCCGCCCTTGTTAACTTAAGTCATTAAGTGAATCTTAGCTCGTGACGGGGACACCGTCACAAATACGAGTCGGTTGCGCCCTTTGGAACGGCCCACCGGACGAAGGGTGTGTCTTTGAACCTTTCCCCTTGTTCGATGGGTTGATTGGGGTGGAAGTCTTGGTGGCTTTTCCCTCTCACCCCCCGCCCCCAGGGGGTGGAGGGGGCAAAGCTTTCGATTGGACTCTGGCCCACCCTGCCCTCCTTCGCTGGGGGTGTGTGAGGTCATCTGGCTCGCCAAACTGGCTGTGCCGTTTCTGGGAAATCTTTGAATTGCTTTCGTTTGGCCAAAGGCTTTTTTTTTCTCTCCAACATGGGAGTTTTTTGTTTTTTTTCAGAGGTCTGAAATAGTGTAGGGTCTCCTCCTTGAGCAGGGGGTTGGACTAGATGACCTCTGAGGCCCCTTCCAGCTCTGTTATTCTGTTATTCTCCTTCCTTCTGTCTCCCTTTTTTCCTTTTCTGTTTCCCTTCCCCTCTACTTCCTTCCTGCTTGCCTTCCTTCTCATTTTATTTCCTTTCTACCTCCCTTCGTCCTTCCTTCCTTTCTTTTCTCTTTCCCTTCTCCTATTTCCCTCTTTCTCTCTTTCCTCCTTCCTTCCCTCCCTCCCTTCATCCCACCTTTCTCGGCTTCCCCTCCCTCTACTTCCTTCCTGCTTGCTTTCCTTCTCATTTTCCTTCCTTCCTTCCTCCCTCCTTCTTCCATCCTTCCTTCCCTTTCTCTTTCCCTTCCCTCCTTCCCTCCTTCCCTCTTTCCCACTTTCCCACTTTTCTCTGTTTTCCTTCCCCTCTACTTCCTTCCTGCTTGCCTTCCTTTTCATCTTCCTTCCTTCCTTCCTTCCTTCCTTCCTTCCTTCCTTCCTTCCTTCCTTCCTCGTCACTTCCTCCTGACCGAGCTGGGGGAGTTGGACTAGATGACCTCCAAGACCCCTTCCAACTCTTGTCATTCTCTATTATTTGAGCAGAGTCACACAGAGATACTTTGGTGTTCCTTGAAGAGGCGTCGGTGTGCGAGTATGTGTTTGTTTTCCCGCTCTCCGCTTCAACCCTGCAGCCCCTGGAAAAAAAAAAAAATCACCTGGTGATGCCCCATCCGAGCAGACTCTAAAGAGCTTCCCACATTGGCTGCCACTGCACCCTCTCCCCCCCCCAAGATCTCACCGGGGTGGGGTGGGGGGCGGGCGAAGGAGGCCGAGAGCCTCAGGTTGGCATACCTGCCTTCTGTTGCCCCGCCCCTTGTTTCCCAGCCTGGCAGCACTTAGGTGTGTGTGGCGGCGTGTCGCTAAGACGGCACCTGCCGATTGTCCCCAGGTGTCCTGGGTGTGCAACACGGGAGGAGGGGCGGCTGAGGCGGCTGTTTGCGCATGTGTGCAAAGCCCTCGGTGTGGCGGGGGGGCAGAGGAGGGGGGCAGGCGAGGCCGTGCACACCTAGCGAGCTCCCAGGTCTTATCACTCCAGGTAAGCGGGAGGTGTGTGTGCTGCCCCCCTTTGAACCCTCGACCCAGGATAGCCTCGGCTTCTCTCTCTCTCTCTCTCTCTCTCCAAATCCTCACCTGGAATTCACTTGTTTGGGGTTTTTTTTCTTCCCTTTTTCTATGATTTAAATTGACATTGAAATCCCTGCTCTGTTGGGAGAAGCTTAGCTTCTGCTTTTATTTTTTATCTATCTATCTATCTATCTATCTATCTATCTATCTATCTATCTATCTATCTATCTATCTATCTCATCATCTATATATATCTATTTTTGTCCTTCCTCCCTGCCTCCCTCCTTCCCTTCCCTCCCTCCCCCTTTCCTTTTCTTTCTTCCTTCCCTTCCCTTCCCTTCCTTTCCTTTCCTTTTTTCCCTTCCTTTCCCTTCCCTTCCTTCCCTTCCCCTTCCCTTCCCTTTCTTCCCTTCCTTCCCCTTCTCCCTTCTCCCTTTCCTTTCCATTCCTTCTTCCCTTCCTTCCCTTTCTCCCTTTTTCCTTCTTCCTTTCCATTCCTTCTTCCCTTCCTTCCCCTTCTCCCTTCTCCCGTCTTCCTTTCCTTTCCTTTCCTTCTTCCCTTCCCCTTCTCCCTTTTTCCTTCTTCCTTTCCTTTCCTTTCTTCTATCCTTTTCCCTTCCCCTTCCTTTCCTCCCCTTCCCTTCCCTTCTCTTCCCCTTTCCTTTCCATTCCTTCTTCCCTTCCTTCCCCTTCTCCCTTTTTCCTTCTTCCTTTCCTTTCCTTTCCTTTCCTTTCCATTCCATTCCTTCTTCCCTTCCTTTCCCTTCTCCCTTTTTCCTTCTTCCTTTCATTTCCTTTCCTTTCCTTTCCATTCCTTCTTCTCTTCCTTCTCCTTCTCCCTTTTTCCTTCTTCCTTTCCTTTCCTTTTCCTCCCCTCCCCTTCCCTTCCCCTTCCCTTTTCTTTCCATTCCTTCTTCCTTTCCTTCCCCTTCTCCCTTTTTCCTTCTTCCCTTCCCTTCCCTTTTCCTCCCTTCCCTTCCTCTCAAGTCTCAACCCCGATGCCTCTTTCTTCCACAGGCCAAAGCTGAGCATCGTCGTCGGGGAGGCAGGCAGAAAAATCAACAGGCGCTGTAGAATGTCCCAATCCAATTTACACCTCCCCCCCCCACACCCCACTCCCCCCCCCTTTCCCCATTAAAAAACAAAACATAACACCTTATTCCGCATTGAGCCAAAAGTGCCTGCAGGCCAACCCAGGGTAAAATTTCCCCAGTACGGAAGGGTCTGCGGGGCCGAAGGGCTCAGCTGGAGTGTCTGGCCTGGCCGTGTCCCTGGGGTTCGCCTTGGCTGAGACATTCCCATGTCCAACCCCCCCCCCGCTGGAAAACCCCTTGCCCGTTTACCCAGGACAAAAAAAACACAAAACCATCTCCCCCTTGTCAATTGGTGCGTTTTTATTTTTTTTAGCAAGACGCGGCGAGGAGCCAGGCGTCTGTGTGTGTGTGTGTGCCCCAAAAACAGTTTCAAAGCCCCCCCCCCCAATTCAGCCATCCCTGGTGCCCGCTGGGCCTGGCACGGCCTCTGTTGCGTGGTTGCCCTGCCCTGCTGGGAGGCAGCGATGCCTCCTGGGTGGGAGGCGGCTGATGAAACCACCTTGAAATCGTCCTTTGGTCCCACCCCGCCCTTTGCCAGTGGTGCCCCCCCCTCCCGAGGTGGGAGCCGAGGAGGAGAGCTGGCGGGCGCGCCATAGCAACCCCCCTTCGGGGGGGGGGGCTCTTCCTCCCCCTCCTGCCTCGAAACCGGAGCCTCCTTTGGCCAGGAGGCCAAACCTCCAAGAGGCAGGGTTGCACCCAGACGGGCAGAGTGCCAGCCGTGGCTGGCAGTGCCAAGAAGGAAGAAGGTGGTGAACTCTGGGTTGGAGGGAAGATGCTGGGCGCTGAAGGTGGAGGCCGAGGGGGAAGGGCAGAGGCCTTGCCCCAGGATTCTCAAGAGGGGGGAGAACTTGTGCCAGTTTGGCCCCTGCCCTGCATGCCACGGGTGGGAGTCTGGAGACTGGTTTGACCCTTGAGAAGGGGAACCAATCTTCCTTCCTTCTTTCCCTCTCTCCCTAATTCTTCCCTCCCTCCCCTTCACCTCTTTTCTTCCTTCTTTCCTTTCTTCCTTTCCATCTCAATATTTTCCTTCCCTCCTCCCTCTCTTTTCTCTTCCCCTCTAATTCTTCCCTCCCTCTCCTTCCCTCTCTTCCTTCTTTCCTTCCTTCCTTTCTCAATACTTTTCTTCCTTCCCTCCTCCCTCTCTCTTCCCTTCCCCTCTAATTCTTCCCTCCCTTCCCCTTCTTCCTTCCTTCCTTTCTCAATACTTTCCTTCCGTCCTCCCTTTCTTTTCTCTTCCCCTCTAATTCTTCCCTCCCTCTCTCTTCCTTCCCTTCCTTCTTTCCTTCCTTCCTTTCTCAATACTTTTCTTCCTTCCCTCCTCCCTCCCCTTCCTCTAATTCTTCCCTCTCTCCCCTTCCCTCCCTCCCTCCCTTCCTTTCTCAATACTTTCTTTTTCTCCTCCCTCTCTCTTCCCTCCCCTTCTAATTCTTCCCTCCCTCTCCTTCCCTCCCTTCCTTCTTTCCTTCCTTCCTTTCTCAATACTTTTCTTCCTTCCCTCCTCCCTCTCTCTTCCCTTCCCCTCTAATTCTTCCCTCCCTTCCCCTTCTTCCTCCCTTCCTTTCTCAATACTTTCCTTCCCTCCTCCCTTTCTTTTCTCTTCCCCTCTAATTCTTCCCTCCCTCTCCTTCCCTCCCTTCCTTCTTTCCTTCCTTCCTTTCTCAATACTTTTCTTCCTTCCCTCCTCCCTCTCTCTTCCCTTCCCCTCTAATTCTTCCCTCCCTTCCCCTTCTTCCTCCCTTCCTTTCTCAATACTTTCCTTCCCTCCTCCCTTTCTTTTCTCTTCCCCTCTAATTCTTCCCTCCCTTCCCCTTCTTCCTCCCTTCCTTTCTCAATACTTTCCTTCCCTCCTCCCTTTCTTTTCTCTTCCCCTCTAATTCTTCCCTCCCTCTCCTTCCCTCCCTTCCTTCTTTCCTTCCTTCCTTTCTCAATACTTTTCTTCCTTCCCTTCTCCCTCTCTTTTCTCTTCCCCCTCTAATTCTTCCCTCCCTCCATTTTCCTCTCTCTTCCCTTCACCCCCCCCCAATTCTTTCCTCCCTCCCTAGCAGAATCCCCCCTCCTTTTTCCTTGCTGGAGGAGGGGGGGGGCTTGAATTTCTCAACCAAGGCTTTGGGGGCAGCGTGCCCCCCCCCCCCGGTCCCCAGAAAAGGGGTGTTCCCTGCAAACCCGAGTGCCCTGACGCAGTTTCCCTTCTCTTGAAGGGGAAAAGGAGAAACAGGTGACGAGACAGAAAGAGAAGTAGATCAGGCTGGGCTGCTAGGGGCCCTCCAGCCGCCTCTTCCGGGGGGGCTCCCTCTGCCAGCCCCATGGGCACCGGATGGGGTAAGCTACAGGGGCACCCTTATTGAGGAGGGGGCGGAGGGCCGAGAGGATTTCACCCCTTCCAACTCACGAGTTTCACTCCCCCCCCACCCCCAGAACCTTAAAGAAACTTTATTTATTCCCCTCTGAATGTCAGAATGCCTTTCCAAAACAAACTTTCCCTTCCTGCTTCCTTTAAAAAGGAGGGAGATTCGAATTCGAGGCCCAAGGGACCGAAACGAGGGGTGGGGGGAAGCAAGCAGATTAGACAACTCTGGTGCAGAGCCCTTCCTGATTATATTGGCACACAGGATCTTTGGGCCCCCCAAATTTAGGATTTTATTTTATTTTATTTTTGCTTGAAGGAGGGAAAAAACAAAACAAAAAAAAACTCCAGGGAGGTTTCAGTCCAGAGGTTGCTTCTTCTCGGTTGCTTTCCCAGCCTGGAAAAAAAAAAAGTCATTTCCTTTTCTTTCTTTTTCTTTTCTCCCTGTTGCTCTTAACAAACCTCTTTCCCCTTTTTAAATGT
>CM066333.1:104030653-104071602 GCA_033807585.1 Hydrophis major | reverse complement strand
TATTCTTCTCCTCCCTCCTCCTTCTCTTCTTCTTCTTCTTCTTCTTCTTCTTCTTCTTCTTCTTTCTCTTCTTCTTCTTCTTCTCTACTTCAATTTCTTCTTCTTCTTCTTCTTCTTCTTCTTCTTCTTCTTCTTCTTCTTCTTCTTCTTCTTCTTCTTCTTCTTCTTCTTCTTCTTCTCCTCCTCCTCCTCTCTCCTTCTCCTCCTTCTCTTCTTCTTCTTCTTCTTCTTCTTCCTTCTTCTTCCTTCTCCTCCTCCTCCTCCTCCTCCTCCTCATTATTATTATATTATTATTATTATTATTATTATTATTATTATTATTATATTATTATTATTATTATTATTATATTATTATTATTATTATTATTATTATTATTATTATTATTATTATTATTATTATTATTATTATTATTAATTATTCCAGGGTTTTTTTTACCCAGGTGATGGGTTTTCTTGGAGAGGCCCGCTTTTCCGAAGGAGAAAAATTGCATTGGTGACTCGCAGAAAGTTTTATTTTTTTAGATCTTTCTAAGATTGGTTAGAAAAGGAAAAAAAAAGAAAAGAAACATGGCAATGCAGGCTTGCAGAGATTTTTTTTTTAGTTAGTTTGGAAAAAGAAATGGCTGGATAACATGCAGGCTTCAAAAAGTGACTTGATGGAGAGAGCCTCCACTTTTATTAGCACCGTCCCAACTCTCCTGTTAAAAAAAAAAACCCAGAACTCTGTACATGGTCAGAAACAGTTTTGGCTATGTCGTTCCAGAGCTTGGTTTGGGGCCGAGAGCCATTCTTTCCTTCCTTCCTTCCTTCCTTCCTTCCTTCCTTCCTTCCTTCCTTCCTTCCTTCCTTCCTTCCTTCCTTCTTTCTTTCTTCTTTCTTTCTTTCTTTCTTTCTTTCTTTCTTTCTTTCTCTAAAAATTTAGATCATTGCTTCTCTCCCCCTCACCTCAGCAAAAGAGAGTAAGGGTGTGCTAAAGGGCCCTTTGAGCTGGGGATGATGGGAGCTGGAACCCAACACCTGGATTTGAAGGCCATCCGGCTTTCTCTCCTGTGCCTTTTAACGCTGGCACACAAACTCTCCCCTTGCACACACAACGCAACTGTTGTTGCTCCCAATTCACGCCCACACTCAGCCAAACAACCCCACCCAGATGCCCCAGGACAAAGTCCCACCCTACATAATTTTCTCTCCATTTCTTTCTCTCTCTTTCTTTTTCTCTCTCTCTCTTCTCCCCTTGCCAACCTTTTGCAATCATTAATCTAGGACCCAGGGGAATAAAAAGTTTGGAAAAGCAGGGAAGGAGTGTGCAAAAGTGCAAAAGGTTCAGTGTGTGAATTATCTCGCCTGTTTAGCAATGGTGTGTATAGAGTGTGTTTTTCCAATGTTGGGCCCAGTTAAAATTCTTCCATTCCCTCCAGCTGGATGTGCTTGGGTTTTTTTTTGGTTTGGTAATAATTTTTTTTTATATTTTAAAAACATCTGTTTCGGTGAACAATTGTGGTTCCAGGTTTTTACATTTCGATACCAACATGACCTTCGTTCCCATATTCCTCTTTCATATTCAATTGCATATCACATCATTCCTTTTCCATTTTCCTGTAATTTTTCTCCAATGTTCTTACATTCATCCCACGTACGTTGTCCATGTTTCAATTCATATCTTCACTGATCTCATTTTTTCCTTTGAAGTTATTCTCCCCGTCTTTGTTTTATAATGTTATCCAAAATTCTTCATTCGTTTCTATATTCATGATACTTTTTATTTATTTTGATTTGTCAATCGCTTTTACAAGATGATGCTTTTTACTTCTTCTTTCTCCTGCGCTCTAGAATGGAGAGATTGGAGAGGAAGGGATTGCAAGAGAATAGCCGTGGGAATAGACATCAAAGGGAATGGGTTCTCGCCAGAGAATTCTGGGAATTGAAGTCCAACCGCTTCAAGGTGTGGCCCAGGTTATAAAACCTGGCACGGAGAGACAGAACCAATATGCACGGAAGGCATTCCTTCCTCTTTAAAATTGTGGGAAGGTTCTGGTTGCTCAATTTTTTCCCCAGAATATTATTTTAGCCACCGTTCTGTTCACTAATTATTATTGTTTTTAATTCTGTTTTTCTCCTCCTGCATTTTGCAAACCCTCTTTTCGCTGGCCCGTTTGAAAGTTAGAAACCAGTTGCCTTGTGGACTAGGGAGTCTGCCCAAATCCCATCGTCCCCTCCTTCCCATAAGAATTATTGAAGGAGTCTATCTCTCTCTCTCTCTCTCTCTCTCTCTTACTCACACACACACGCCCTGTGCAACCTCACTTCTTCTGAAAAGCAGTTCCGTCCCGCCTTACAAGGCTGTTGTAAGGCTGCTCTATGGGTTGAGGGTTGCATGAGAGGCAGAGTTGAAAATCTATGGCTAGGTTGGGAAAGAGAGGAGTCTGTTGGACGTGGGAAATGGGGTGCATAGTGGGGGTCCCGTTTCATTTCGTTTCTGGACCCGCCACACCCCTGCAAGGTAGGACAACGCAGAAACATGCCAGTTACTTGTGGCTCATTGTTTTAAGACGAAACTCAGATGTTCATTCAAATTGCAATATCGGTTCTCCCTGACGTGGGCTCACCGTTCCCCGGGTTCCAAACCAGCTCGGCCAAGGGTGATGGGAGCTGTAGTCCCATCACAATGCCTCTTTCTAGTCTAGGAAGGACTAGCTGGATCTCTTCACCCCGCCCCCCCCTCCCCATTGGAATAACTGGCCCAGAAAACTCACTGCTTTGCCTCTTGTTTGCTTTCGGATCCATATGCAGCTTGGCTCACTGACTCGATCTGCCTATACCGCTGGGATCTGGGATTTTGTTTTGTTTTTTTTTCTTATTCAAACATCTCTACAACGAAGGCTGAAAGGGAACCCTTACCCTGGAGAAGATGATGATGTGGTGGGCGGAGGGACCAACTCTGCTGAGTCACTTTCTCAGACAGGAAGTGTGGATTTCCCCAGGTTTGGGGGGGAACACCCTCTGGGAAACGGGGTGGGGGGTGGCTATGCATTCGGAGGGGAAGTCTTCGGCCCGGGCATGGCAGCCTCCCCTCATCTGATGCCTCTCCCGAGATAAGGCCAAGGCTCTCTCAGGGGGAATCCCTCTGTGGCTTTCCAGAACTCTGCGCATGCTCTGGCTAACTCTTGCCTTCCCTGAGCTGGCAAAGCTGCCACTGAGCCCCTGGGTTGTTGTTGTTGTTGTTGTTGTTGTTGTTTCTTCTTCTTCTTCTTCTTCTTCTTCTTCTTCTTCTTCTTCTTCTTCTTCTTCTTCTTCTTCTTCTTCTTCTTCTTCTCTTTCTCCTTCTGCTTCTCCTTTTCTTCTTCTCCTCCTCTCGCTCCCCCTCCTCCTCCTCCTTCTTCTTCCTCCTTCTCCTCTCCTCCCTCCTCCTCCTCCTCCTCCCCTCCTCCCCTCCTCCTCCTCCTCCTCCTCCTCCTCCTCCTCCTCCTCCTCCTCCTCCTCCTCCTCCTCCTCCTCCTCTTCTTCTTCTTCTTCTTCTTCTTCTTCTTCTTCTTCTCTTCTTCTTCTCTTCTTCTCTTCTCCTTTCTGCTTCTCCTTCTCTTCTTCTCCTCCTCCTCTCCTCCCCCTCCTCCTCCTCCTTCTTCCTCCTCCTCCTCCTCCTCCTCCTCCTCCTCCTCCTCCTCCTCCTCCTCCTCCTCCTCCTCCTCCTCCTCCTCCTCCTCCTCCTCCTCCTCCTCCTCCTCTTCTTCTTCTTCTTCTTCTTCTTCTTCTTCTTCTTCTTCTTCTTCTTCTTCTTCTTCTTCTTCTCCTCCTCCTCCTCCTTCTCCTTCTCCTCCTCCTCTTCTTCTCTTCTTCTCCTCCTCTCCTCCCCCTCCTCCTTCTTCTTCCTCCTCCTCTCCTCCTCCTTCTTCTTCCGGGCTGAAGAGTTTGCAAAAGCAAAGGATAATAATAGCCTTGGTTTGCGACACCAGAAAGGGCTTCCGGCAGGCGCCCCCACCCAGGCTGAGTCACTGGCCTTCTCCACGCCCCACGCGTGCCACCCCCCACCCAGGTCCATTGCAGCCCAGAAGTTGCTGATTCCAACCCTCCGTGCCCTGCCAAATCTCGTTTTCCTCCATGCCCGCTTCACCCACCTTATCGCTTGGCCAGGGCACCTGGTTGCCAGGAAGGAGGACTCACCTGGGAAGCTTCAGGAGAGGGGGGGTTGTGGGGAAGCACGTTGGGTGAAAGGGAAGAGAAGGGGGGGTTCTGGTGCCCTCTTTCTTTCTTTCTTTCTTTCTTTCTTTCTTTCTTTCTTTCTTTCTTTCTTTTCTTTCTTCTCTTATTTCTTTCTCTTTCTTCTTTCTTTCTTTTTCTTCTTTCTTTTTCTTTCTTTCTTGTTTCTTTCCTGCCTTCCTTTCTCTTTTCCTTCCTCCTCTCTCCATTCCTTCCTCCCTCCCTTCTCCTTTCTGTCTCTGTCTATCATTCATTCATGTATTCATCTATCTATCTATCTATCTATCTATCTAATCTATCTATCAAATCTATCCATCCATCCATCCATCCATCCATCCCACCCCTGTCTATTTCTATTCCTGCCTTCCTTCTCCCCACTCCCTTTCCTGTCGGTCTATTTATTTATCTGTCCATCAACCATCCCACTGCTGTCTATTACCTACCTCCCCTTCCTTCCTTCCTTCCTTCCTTCCTTCCTTCCTTCCTTCCTTCCTTCCTTCCTTCCTTCCTTCCTTCCTTCCTTCCTTCCTTCCTTCCTCTCCATAACCAATTCTAGGCCACTTTTCCAAAGGAGGAGAGGAATGGCGCTGGGATTCCCGCAGCAGAGCCTCCAGAGAGACTATCCTCAAACATTAAATCTTTTCAACTTGTCCTAAGTGGCCGACCTGAATCCACCTTGGGCATCCTTTCTGAGCAACCACAGCCCTGCGGTGTAGGCAGAGAGAATTTCCTGGGTGTGTGGAGGATGGGGAAAATAGCATTTTTTTGGGGGGGGGGGGCAGCCTGGAGATTTCTGGGAGCTGGGCAAGATTCAAACTCAGAAGGAAGAAAACCGGATGGAAAAAAAGAGAAAAAATAAAATTAAAATGTGTTTTGCAGATTTGCAATTAAGTGGAATGCCTAGGAAATGTTGCGGGTCTTCTTTTGAGCCGGTTGTGTTGCTGTTGTTGATGACAACCGCCTCTCCCCTGGCTGTAGGGAAAAGGGGTGGGAAAATGACACAATCACATTTCTTCGGAAACCGTTCTTTCCTCCTTCCTTTTCTGGCTTCCTCTTTTTTCCACCCGCCGTTTTCTACCGAAGTTGAGCTCCGTTTCTCTCTCTTATTTTTCCGCTTTCTCGTTCTGTCGCTTCCCTTCCGCTCTCTCCTGGAACAGCCGATGGACCCCCATCGTTATTTCTCACACCCCCTTTCAATTTCCCTTTTTCCCACTGAAAACTGGACAAACGTTGAAAATTCAGAGATGGCCAAAGACCAAAAGGAAGGCCTCAACTTACGACTGGGATTGAAGCCCAACATTGGCGAAGCGAGACTTTTTTTTTTTTTTTCAAACGAGTTCTGACCCACTTTGACAACCTCCCTTGCCGCCGACGCTAAGTGAATCGCTGCGATTGTTGAGTTAGCCACACGGTTCTTAAGCGAACCTGCCTTCTCCCTTGACTGTGCTCATCCAAAGGGGACCCTGCAACTAACGTAAGTGTGAGTTGGGCAGTCAGTCCTCGACTCACAACGGTCCCGTTTAGTGACCGTTCATGACTGTGTTTTTCCCCCCACCCTTAACAACTGTTGTGGCATCGCCCGTGATCGGAATTCAGGAGCTTGGCCTTCTGACTCGTAGTTACGATGCTCGCAAGCCATATTTCACTTAACGACCATGCTACTAATGGAAGCGACTCACAATTCACCGATGGAACAAAAGTTGCCCTTAGAGGTTGTGGGAGCTTCATCCCTGGAGGCTTTCAAGGGACAGGGGGTTGGACTAGATGACCTGCAAGGTCCCTTCCAACTCTGACGATCTGTTATCTATTGGTTTATCTGTTATCTAACTTAACCATGGCGGCAAGGACGATCCTTCCAACGAGGCAAAATGGAACGGCTGTTTCGCTCAGCCGACTGCAAGTGTGGGCCTCGTGTTTCCGTTTCTGGTTGGGCCACTGGGAGAAAACTGAGTCAAGCTGGCATTTTTAATTTTTTATTATTATTATTATTTTAGCCAGTCACTTGAGTCGGGCTGCTTTGCCAAGGCAGGCTGTGGCAAGCCCTTCTCAGCCCTGCCCCGATGAATGCCAGGCTGGGAGAAATGGGCCGTGCGGCAAAAGGAATTTCGCCAGATTGCCACAGCCGCAACCCTCCTTAACCAACCTGTTTGATCCCAGGATTTCTCCCAGGGCACAAACTCTCCTTTGATCCTGTTTGCAAAGGCTGGGTGGACTTGGTTTCCCAGAATGCAGCAGGCCTGGCCATCCCCGGCTGAGGATTCTGGGAAAGCAAAGTTCTGGAGAATATTGCTTAAAAAAAACAAAACACCAACCTCAAAATGCTACGTTTTGACTTGCATTTTTTTCAGGAGCGTGAAGCGAAGCTAAAGAGAGAAGAAAAGGAAAAAGGGAAAGTTCCTTCCTTCACTCTCTCCTTTCCCTTCTCCTTTCCTTTCCTTCCTTCCTTCTTTCTTTCCTCCCTTCTTTCTTTCCCTCTCTTTCTCTCCCTTTCCTTCCTCCTTTCCTTTCCCTTTCTTTCTTCCCTTCCTCATCTTTCTCTCCCTTCCCTTTCTCCTTTCCTTTCCTTTCTTTTTCTTTCCTTCCCTGCCTCCCTCTATTTCTCCCTTTCCTTTCCCCTTCCTTGCTTCCTTCCTCCCTTCCTCCCTTGGTTCCTTCCTTCTCTTCCTTCCTTCCTCCCTTCCTTCCTTGGTTCCTTCCTTTCCTTCCTTCCTTCCTTCCTTCCTTCTTTCCTCCCTCCCTCCCTCCCACCCTTCCTTCCTTCCTTCCTTCCTTCCTTCCTTCCTTCCTTCCTTCCTTCCTTCCTTCCTTCTTTCCTCCCTCTCTCCCTTCCTTCCTTCCTTCCTTCCTTCCTGTTCCTCCTTCCTTCCTTCCTTCCTTCCTTCCTTCCTTCCTTCCTTCCTTCCTTCCTTCCTTCCTTCCTTCCGTCTTACCTCCAGCCTCTTAGTCTCATTTTGAGCTTCCCAATTCAAACCACCAACTGATTATTTTTGCCTTCTTTCCGCAAAAAAAAAAAAAAAATCCACATCAGTTTCCATCCTTTTAAAAAAAAATATATATTATCCTTATGTTTGTTTTGTTTTTTGCCCCCTTTCTCTGACCAATCTTGTCCGCTTCACTATCTCTACATATTCTGATCATTTTCTCAGCCATTCAGCCTTTTTGCTTCTCTTTCTAATAACAATGAGACGTCGAGAGACTTTCTCTATATATGTTTTTTCCCCCCACATTATCCACAGTTTGGGTACTTGAGTAACTTGGGTAATGCCAACTGCCACTTAGACTGCCTTTCTTAAAATACTGTGTGCTCCGACGGTTGGGTTTCTCTGTCCTCTTTGTGAAGCGGTTGGGAAAGCACTTGGCATATGCTCAGAGGCTCCACTCCGCTGGAATAGTTCCCTATTGCATTACCGATGGAAGAGAAATTATTTTTACATGCTTCTTGCATGCTGTTTCCCAGGGGTGCCATTGAAGATCTGGAGATAAAATCCCGTATCAGGGTTTGTCCGGCATAGGATCAAATTTGTAGGGGGGGGGGGGGCACAGGAATTATGTCTCCGTTCTGCCCCCCTCCTTAGCTGGCATCAAATCAAAACTTACAACAAATTCGCTTTAAAATTGCCTAGATTTATCTCAGTGTTGTGATTTAAGACCGTACCGTGCATCCTTTGGGAGAATGGTTAAAAGGCCTGTCCTCTGAGCATACCTAAAGTGCTTCACCCCATCCTCCTCCAAACAGAAAGATCTAGATCTAAGCGTGCTTTCCGTATTTACACCCCTAGCTTGAAGGATGGTTAGCCCTCAATTTACAACAGCTCGGGTGGGATTCAGCCGGTTTTGGACCCGGTTGTTACACCAGTTGTTCCAGCGGTTGAATCCCACCACTGCCACTGTTCCTTTAGTGGCCATTCCAGGGACACTGAAAAAAGTGGCTTGCGACCCAGGCCTCGCACTTAAGACCATCGCAGCTTCATGTGGTCAGAATTCAGATGCTTGGCAACTGGCGTGTATTTACGATGGTTGTGGCGTCCTGGGGTCCGCATGATCACCCTTTGCGACCATTCCAATAAGCAAAAGCCGATGGGTGAAGCCATTTAATGGCCACTGGGTTCCCTTAACGGCAGTGATTCGCTTAACAACCGTGGTAAAATCGGGCATGCCACCCCACCCTTAATCCCCGCCTCGCTCAGCGGTGGAAATCCTGCGGTCGCAAACCGAGACCTACTTGTCTCATTCATCCTTGCGGGAAGCGCAAGAGGCTGGTCCTTGAGAAGCAAGCTAAATACCCTTCCCCACAACCCTGCAAGGTAGACCACCCTCGATCAAGGTCCAAGAGCCTGGGTCAAAACCGGCCCAAAGGCGTTTTAACGGGATCAACTTGGAAGTGGCTTTTCCTGAATTTGCTGGGCTCGCTTTCCTCCTTTGCGCCTGGCGAGGGGTTTCCACCGGTGGCATTGGGCAGGGGTGGGGGGCTGTTGTTCTCCCTGGGGAGGGCGAAAGGGTTAAAAAGAGGGGGGGGCGGGAACTTGGGAACGGTGCTGCATAACCGGGGGTGTGGGCGTTGCCAGCTTTTGTGGTGGTAAGAGAGCCCTGAGTTTGCTACGCCACGGCACATAGGTGTACTCACACATCTGCACAGACGCCGGGTGAAGGAGCAGCTGTGGCGAGGGGTGAGTGAGGAGGGGGGAGGCACCCTGGCAAGATTTGAGGAGTGGGGGGGGGAAGTGTTGGAGAGAAAGCACCCCTCTCCCCAAGATTTAGCATTAGGGACAGGCGACTCGCTTTGCAATGCCCAAGACTTTCTGCTTGGCACGGCACTGAGATGGCAGACAAAAGCCAACCGAAAACCAACATGACTCGATTCGGGGTGTTGCCCCATTCTAAGACCCCAATGCGTGGTTTATCTCTTCTCCCCCCCCCAAAAAAAAATCATTGTTTTCCCCCTTCTCAACGACCCCACCACTTCTTTGCAATACCAAGTTTCCAAAGTCGGCTCGGAATCCATCCTGCAGAATATGAACTCCGCAGAATTTTTTCGGGAAGGGATATTGAGTCGGGGGTGTGTGTGGAAGCATTCAGAAAGGAAAGGGGAATCTTTTCTTCTGGGAGGGGTGTGTGTGGATCAAATCTGAGGGATCTACTGAAGAGGGATCTAGGGTGATCTTGGTGCACCCCAAGAAGAAAAGAAAAAAAAAATACATATATTATGTTTCAAAATTGTGGCTCGGCCCACCGAGATTCAAATCAAGGGCCGTCGAGGCAGGTTTGAACTGCTAGCCTGGTTTCCCAAGATTGGCAAAGGATTTGAGTTTGAAACGCCCTTCTAGTCCTCAGTGTTTTAGAGGGAGAAAAGCATCCGAAGGTCGGTACTTTTTTTTTTCTTTCTTCATCATAATCATTTCCGCTTCGTTGCTTCTTTTCCTTTTTAGTGTTTTCTTTTGAAAAGGGGGCAGAGGGTAAAATCCAGAAAACTGCTTGAATCCGAAATGTATAATCTTTGGTTATTTGTTTTGCATCCTGTAAGAAAAACAAACAAACAACCAAACTAAAAAGGATTCCTTAAAAGTTAGCGTGACCTGGCATGTCGAATAAGATCAGGTCAAGAGCTAGCTTGCACCGGTGTCATGTATTAACCTTGCTTACTTCATCCTGGTTTGCTTGGGGGGGGGGGGGACAGGCCTGTGTGCATATTGTCCGCTCGGTTTAATCGATGTTAAATGTTCGGGGAGAAGGTATGTTTTTTTTTTTTTTCCCCAGGATGGCCTGTGTAGAATGTCGGTTTGTTTGGCTAATCCACGATGTGCTTAGAAATGGGGAGCTTCACTAACCGGGTTAAGAGGATTCTCCAAATGCAAACCAGGAAGTAACAGAATGCAGGGCTAAGCGAGCAATATGTCGAGGAGACGGTGTAATCCAATCAGGAACTTTGCAAAAACCAAACTTAGTTTTACACTTCTGTTGACTGTAAAAGCAATTTTTGAAATGGCAGCGATCGTAAAGAGAAAGATCAAAGCTTCGAGAAATGGCTTGTTAACCTTTTAAGAGAGGTTGCCACAAACTCTGGCTTGGGAATTCTGGGAGTTGAAGTCCACCCTTCTTTAAAAAGACACCCGGCCGAAGAGGATCACTGATGAGAAAGTGTAAATTTGGGTTTTTAAAAATAAATTAACCTGGTTTTTCCCTCCCTCCATATCTAAATGTTTAAATAGGCAAACATGTTTTTCCTGGTGCTTCAAAGCAGCTCGAGAGAGAGGCTGTGTAGCAAATTTCTGCCTGAGGTTTTGTAAACCGAGGATGATAGCATTAGAGGGACGCCTGGCTGAGGCTGCTGGGCGTTGTAATCCCTCAATTGCTGCTTGTGCAATCCGTGAGGGAGGCCTCCAAATTGCAACCATTTAAAAGCTGCAGGAGGAGGTCCTGTCCTAAAAAAATTATGACCACAGCTGAGCCCAAACTTCTGTTGCTAAGCGAGGCGGCCATTCACCGAGCTCGGCCTCCTTTGACGACCTTTCCTGCCACCGTTTGCTAACTTGGCGACACCGTCGTTAAGGGGATCAGGCTTCCCCATTGTCTTTCTTTGTCAGAAGGTCGCAAAAAAGGGATCACGTGAAACCCGCCCCCCCCCCACCCAGGGATGCCGTGACCCTCATAAATATGAATCGGTTGCCGAGCGTCTGAATTTTGAGCACGTCAGACCGTTGGGCATGCCGCCAAGGTCCTAAGTGTGAAAAACGGTCCTAAGTCATTCTTTTCAGTGCTGTTGTAACTTTGAACAGTCACTAAATGAATACACTGTTGTAAGTCGAGGACTATCGGTAACAGAAGGGGCTGGTTGCCTCTCTGGAAGAGTCGCTGCCGGGTGCTCTTTTCTGTCATTTGATGCCAAAGCCAGCCATGGGAATTGTAGTCCTCTAGTCCCCCCCTTAGTAACATCAGGTAAATCTTAGGGAAATTGAGTTTATTTTATGTAATTTAATTTCACTTTGCGTAAGCCAGATTGGTGTCATGATTACGACTTTCTTTCTTTCTTTCTTTCTTTCTTTCTTTCTTTCTTTCTTTCTTTCTTTCTTTCTTTCTTTCTTTCTTTCTTTCTTTCTTTCCTTCCTTCCTTCCTTCCTTCCTTCCTTCCTTCCTTCCTTCCTTCCTTCCTTTTCTCTCTCTTTCTTTCTCTCTCTCTCCCTCTTTCTTGCTTTCTTTTCTTTCTTTCTCTCTTTCTCTCTCTCTCTCCCCCTTTCTTCCTTTCTTTTGTTTCTCTCTCTCTTTCTCTCTCCCTTTCTTTACTTTCTCTCTTTCTCTCTTTCCTTCCTTCCTTTCTCTCTCTCTCTTTCTTTTCTTTTCTTTTCTTTCTCTCTTTCTCTTTCTCTCCCTCTTTCTTTATTTTCTTTCTTTCTCTCTCTCCCTTTCTTTTCTTTCTCTTTCCTTCTTTTTTTCCTTTCTCTCTTTCTTTTTTCTTTTCTTTCTCTTTCTCTTTCTCTCACTCTCACTCTCCCTCTTTCTTTCTTTTCTTTCTCTCTCTCTCCCTTTCTTTTCTTTCTCTCTTTCCCTCTTTCCTTCCTTTCTCTCTCTCTCTTTCTTTTCTTTTCTTTCTTTCTCTCTCCCTCTTTCTTTATTTTCTTTTCTTTCTCTCTCTTTCTTTCTCTCTCTCCCTTTCTTTTCTTTCTCTCTTTCCTTCTTTCTTTCTTTTCTCTCTCTCTCTCTCTTTCTTTTCTTTCCCTTTCTCTCACTCTCCCTCTTTCTTTCTTTTCTTTCTCTCTCTCTCTTTCTCTCTCTCCTTTTCTTTCTTTCTTTCTTTCTTTCTTTCTTTCTCTCTCTCTCTCTCTCTCTTTTCTTTTTTCTCTCTCTTTCTCTGTCTCTCCCTCTTTCTTTTCTTTCTCTCTCCCTTTCTTTTCTTTTTCTCTTTCCCTCTTTCCTTCCTTTCTCTCTATCTCTTTCTTTTCTTTTCTTTCTTTCTCTCTCCCTCTTTCTTTATTTTCTTTTCTTTCTCTCTCTTTCTTTCTCTCTCTCCCTTTCTTTTCTTTCTCTCTTTCCTTCTTTCTTTCTTTTCTCTCTCTCTCTCTCTTTCTTTTCTTTCCCTTTCTCTCACTCTCCCTCTTTCTTTCTTTACTTTCTCTCTCTCTCTTTCTCTCTCTCCCTTTCTTTTCTTTCTTTCTTTCTTTCTTTCTTTCTTTCTTTCTTTCTTTCTTTCTTTCTTTCTCTCTCTCTCTCTCTCTCTCTCTTTTCTTTTTTCTCTCTCTTTCTCTGTCTCTCCCTCTTTCTTTTCTTTCTCTCTCCCTTTCTTTTCTTTTTCTCTTTCCCTCTTTCTTTCCTTTCTCTCTCTCCCCTTCTTTCTTTCTTTCTGTGGATGTTTTAAAATCCCACTGGATCCCGACTGGATGGGCTTGGGGAGAGGGGCATCTTACTGAAACAGGGATGAGTGAAAGAGTTTAACTCAGACTGGCTACTGAACCCTGCTTCCAATTGGCTAAAGAAGCACCCCATTGTTTTAAAAGTGTATTTGGTGGGGTGAAATATCTCTTGGCTGAACCATTAAAACCCACGTAGGATGGTTGAAAAATCAAGCTTGACTTGGTTGGCAATCTTGCCAGGCTAATGTGTGGGTGCCTGACATTGGTGGTTTGCCTCCAGTGTCCAAATGCCCAAGTTTCTTCCCAGCCTTCATCTCGCCCGGATGAAGCAGCCAGTGAACTCGCCTCCCAACATTGGCACGAGGACAGGGTCCTTCCCCCAGAGACAGATGGTCAGGCCGAAATGATCAATCGCAAAACTGCACCTCGGTATCATTTGGGGAGGCTTAAAAGAGACTTTCCCTCCCCTTGTGAGCTGGGCTCTAAGTGCCTACCCAGATCCGAAAAGCTTTGGATGGGAAAAACATTCTTGGCCGTCTTAAGACGCTGTGGACTAGCCATGACTTCAAAAAAATGAGCTTTCTGTTCCCAGGGGTGGGCCTTTTTGCCAACCAGCATTTTTTTTTTTCAATTAGTTTGGAAATTAATTTTGCAAGATTTCACCAAGCTAGCAAATCACAGCCAGGATAGCTGTGCGATTTCCACCAGACCTTCATCTCTTTCCCAGAAAAACAAAAATCTTTTTTTCCTTTCCCACACTTAGGGGTCTTTTTTTTACCCTCAAGGAAAAACTACATGTTCTCCTAAACCTGTCCAGACATGCTATTTTCCCACCCACAATTTGCCTGGCACCATGATGCCCCCTTTTTCCCCGGGGGCCTTGCAACAGAGGGATTTATGGGCGGTGAAGGAATAGCACACCCCGTTCCAGTTTGGCACACTAATGCCCCGGTGATACCATCTCTCTCTTTCTCTGCCCCATTTTGATGCTAGATGGGTTTTGTTCCCAGCAAGTTTCCCCACTGTTTCCATTGGCCATCCAAAGTTAGGGATTTGGGGAGGGACAAAACCTTTGAACTCCTTCCATCTCCTTTCCAGAATGCCACTTTTAGATTCAAAGGACTATTGGAATTGACAGTAGGGGGCAGAAAAAATATCAATTCAGTTTAGAAAGTGCTGGTGTCGTGTTCAAAAAAAAAAAAAAAAAGATCCCTTCATGTGCAGAGAAAGATTCACACATGCGCACACGTGTGTGCCGGAGGGGAAAAAAAACATGTTTTTTTTTAAATCTTTAATTTGAAATTGAGGTATTTGCAAGGTGAAATTGAGGTATTTGCAAGGTGAAATTGACGCATTTGCAAAGTGAAGTTCACTAATCTTTGATCCCGAAGATCTGAGTTTCATTTCCTGGACTTCAAATCCTAGTTTGGATTTGGGGTACGGTTGGATGTGTTATAGGAAAATTGTCATCGCCGTCTGTAAGCCATGGTTTAAGGTTGTGAATTTAACAATTCTGGCTGGGTCAACAATTTTGCTTTTCTTCCCTTTGATCAGGTCTGCTTCTCTAGAGATGGCCTGGACAATTCTTTAGAGTTTTCTTGGCCAGGTTTTTTTCAAAAGAGGTTTGGCATTGCTTCCTTCTTAGGGCTGACTGAATAGGGCTGGCCCAAGCTCTCCCAGCTGGTTTTGTGGCCAAGGTGGGACTAGAACTCATGTCTTCTGGTTTCTAGCTTGACGCCTTGAATCACTCCATCAAACTGCCTCTCGTCAACAAATTGCTATATCATTAAACGCACTGATTGGATCAGGAATAGCGCGTGGTATATAAATCAATTCCTCTTTTTTCCTATCCTTCTCATCCAATTCCAAAAAATTATCAGAACGTTTTCGTGTTTCGCCTGCAACCTCCAGACCTAGTAAATAAATAAAATTTCTAGGTCTCTTAAGCGAAGGGGTTGTTTTGGGCGAGGTCATAAAAACGACCATCCTTCATGAGATCCACGGCGAGGAGGATCCAAAAACCTAGTGAGAATGCACTTCATTTCCTGAAAGGCACGGAGTGCATTGTGCTTGCGCAGCAAAACGCAAAGCTGTGAGTTCCTGTGAGTTCGCCCCCATCACAAACCTTCATCCGCGGCGTTGCAAACGTCAGCCCCAAAATTACAAAATTCGAACGGTTAGGTTGAAGATCCGAAGGAAGGGAAAAAATGCTCTTTCCTTAAATCTTTGGGATTCAGCTTTGCAAAAGCCTTCGTTGCTATCCGTGGTTCTGGGGGTGCATTTACCCACTTCCCCTGCGAGGTAGGCCCCCCTCCTGCAAATTCCTTTTTTTTTTTGTAGGGGTTTAATAGAAGCAGAAACCGAACCTGAAGATTCACACCTGATGTTTTGGTGACAACGAAGCAGCTGGCGACTCAATTCAATTTCCCAGGATTTTTTTTCCTCTTTCCCCCCATCCTCCTTAATTATCTTGGCAGGGCCTTCTTGGGCGATCCTCCCTGTCAAATTTGTGCTAGAACAAAAGGTTCCTTTGCAGAGACACCCCTCCACCCCAAAAAAGGCCCAACCCAAGTTCACAAAACACATGTGCTGGGTTATAGGGCCTGGAGGTTTCTTGAGGACTAGAAGCTTTGGGGCGAGGGGGAAAGGCCCCGCCACCTGCCACTCAACCCGGTCCAAGCGCAAGTTGCAAAATGACCTTTTTGAAAGCGTCTCGAGCCAAGAAACCTCCCAAATTCCTCTTCTCCCCATGTCTCACTTCAAAATTTGCTTTGTGGCTAAACTGGCCTCCTTAATAAACCCCGGTTTATAAGGGGGAAACGGTCGGGGTCCAGGTGTGGGGCTGCATGTGGGTTAGGTGGCGATAGAGATTTCTGCTCCCCCCCTCCCCAATTTGGACAAAATAGGCCAAGACCAAGCCTGGATTAGGAAGTGTCTTTTAGGGGGTTCCCCAAGCCATGATGCAAGGATGTGGTTCCGATGTCCGAAAGAGACCCTCAATGGAGGAAAACGGGGAATTTTTTCAGAGGTGTGACTTTGGGTGACAAATCACAGCGTTAGAAAGTCCCCACGTAGTTACACTTCCCGTAAACATCTCATTTTAAGTTTTTTTTTTCTTTTCGGCTCCCCTCTTCGGCGTTTGAGGCCTTTTTATCATGTCACAGCATCTCCCCGGGGGTGGAAAAATAAAAATAAAAAATCCCCCACCTCCCATCCCCATTTTTTTCCACCATCACCCCACCCCACCCCTCCCTTTTAAATTTCAAATCTTTCCGTCGCGACCTCTGGGGCTCCTACCGGCTGGATTTTAGGAAGAGGGGAAAGGCAGGAGGGGAAAAATAAAAGCCATCTGTACATGCTCCGGAGCCCCGAGGCATTGCATCTTTCCCCGCTGCCTTCCTGGGACACAGTTGCGAGCGAGCCCCCTGCTCCGCGATGCCATCTTTCCTAGATTTAACCGGTCGTCGGCGAGGCATGCCGCTAGTCCTCATCGAGGAGGCCACCTGCTTAGCAAGGCTTTTGAAGGGTCGCTTCTTAATTGGTCGCCTCCCTGGAGTTGTGGGTTGGATGCTGGCATTATTGGGGTCTCCGATCAGGGCGCGAGACACTCATACACACACACTCCACCAGGCTGGCACACCCACAATTTTTGATGCCCCGTTTGCAGCCTGTTTATCGCCCTCTTCGAAATCTTTTGCAGAAAACAGGAAAAGATGCTTGAAGCCTGATTGAAAGGCTGAGTGGGAGGGAAATAAATCTAATTTGGAAATAGCTAAGAGAAATTTCCTGTTTTGCTACCTTCCTTCAACCTAAGATTCCTTGGCTGTTGTTTTCATGGTGGCTTAGCCTAACTCAGTTTGGGGTTCAGCTACCGGAAAGGCATTCAGACAGAGCCATGGTGGTTTGTTTGTTTTTGTTTTTTGTTTTTTTCAGCCGTAAAACATTTCACCCGTCCTTTTCACGTGAAATTCTTTCTTCTTCCCCTTTTTCAAACACTTTGACGGCTAGGTGTCTTTCTGCTGTGTGGATCAAGAGGGATTTTGGAAACAGGAATGGAAATAAACTTTGATCCGATGCTGGCTTTGTGTTTTCCCAAGTTTTTATTTCGGCCAAATGGCAGGAGAGAGAGAGAGAGAGAGAGAGAGAAAAGAGAGAAACGAGAGGGGGGAAAAAATAAAAATAAACCATCATTCTCATTTTTCAAATCATATGTCGGATTCTCGACTAAAATCTCTAGTCCTAGAATCACAAACAAAACTAAAGTAAATCTCTGAAAACGTGCAGAGTGTTTTTATTTTTTCACCTTGCCACCCACCCACCCACCCCCAAAAAATGACCCACTGGCTTTTAGCACTTTAAAAAAAAAATAGAGAAAAATGGAGATATCAGTCACCCAGCTCAGACCGATATTCAGATCGCCCTAGACTTACATCAGTTCATTTAATAACCGCTCAAAGTTACATCACTGAAAAAAGGGACTTTTAAAATTGTTTTCCACAATTATAACCGCTGCAGCGTCCCCTTGATCCAAATTCAGACCCTTAGCAAGTGGCCTGTACTTATGATGGTGGCAAAACTCACTTGGCTGTCTCACTTAGCGATGGGAATGTTGGCCTCCATTGTGGTCATAAGTCGAGGACTGACTGTGATTTCTTTGAAATGTTGCAAACTGGGCCTCTTGGAGGTTTGTCTGTGGAGGCTTCCCTTGGACGCTCCGTCTTCGATATTTCAATTCATGCCACCTTGTCCGTCCTAAATCCTTTTCTCGTGCAACAATCACCGCAGTTTTTTTTTCTCTCAGATTCGGATTGATTGTTTTGGCAAAATTCCTAGAGGACGTTTTGCAAACTCCGGCGAGGTTTTCTCGCAGCTGGGAGAAGTGACCTAGTTGAGTTGGAACTCAACCTGTTTTCCCAGGTTTCTCAAGGGATGGCAACGCCAACAGGCGAGGTGCACGTGACGCGCTCCCATCCAGACTAACCAAGATAAATGCCAACCAGGTTTAGTGTCTCCTCCTTGGTAGTGGTTGTTTTTTTTTCCATTCACTCTCCTGGTTTCCCGCAACGTGTGACT
This sequence comes from Hydrophis major, assembly GCA_033807585.1. NCBI lineage: Eukaryota > Metazoa > Chordata > Lepidosauria > Squamata > Elapidae > Hydrophis > Hydrophis major. The sequence goes on along the minus strand of CM066333.1, from coordinate 104,053,993 downwards.
ACAGCTCCCGTGGTTGCAAAAAAAAAAAAAAAAAAGGTAAAAACGACCATATATTCATTGAGAACTTCAAGTAGCTGACTTGATTTTCTGGATTTCCTGGTCTTATTTGTTTCCGTGCAAGAAGCAAATCGTTGTGGTTGTTAAGTTAGGCACCCAGTCATTAAGCGAAACTGGCATCCCCGTGGAGTCTTGCTGGTCTGAAGGTCGCAAAAGGTGATCACGTAACCGTCACAAATATGAACCGATCACCAAGCCAATTTTGATCACATGATGCAATGGTCGTAAGTGTGAAAAAACTGTCACTTTTTTTTCCCCGAACGGCCACTGAACAGATTATTTGTACTCTCAGGACTACCTGTTCTTTAACGCGATGTGTCCGTCAGCCAATGCTGGGTTTAGTTTCAGGAAACTTCTGGCTGTTCTCAATGCAGTTCAGGGAAACAATTCAAGGCAGGTCTGAATTTACTGCAAAATTAAGGCTGGGATTTACTGCTTTTATGCCGACAGCCAGGCAGATATTCACCAGGAAAAGACTCTGTATAAAAAAAAAAGGAAAGAAAAAAGAATGGGACCCATTTTGATTTTGTGGACAATTTCTCCCAGACACCTCCTGGCTCGTTCCCGACGTCATGCTTTTCTCTTTCTCGCTGGGCAAAAACGGGGTCGGGATTTAGTTCCTCCTAGCCAAACATTCCAGTCTCTCTCTCTCTCACACACACACACAAAACAGGAAAAAAAAAACCGATTTCCTGGAGATTCTGCAAAAAGGGCCTTGGATTTATGCCTCTTTTCCTTTTGCAAAACTGAAGGCAGAGATTCCAAAAGGCCGCAGCCCCGCGGAGCCAAACCTAACCAAAGCCAGGCAGCCGTTTCACCCACCGGAGCAGCTGGCACGAGAGAGAGAGAGAGAGAGAGAGAGAGAGAGAGAGAGAGAGAGAGAGAGAGAGAAAGGAGGAGGAAGAAACCCACCCGTAGCAATCGTAGTTTAATCTCTGGCATTCTATTATTATTATTATTTTGTAATTTTTGCAAAACTGGGCTGAGCTTGTGGCAGTTTAGGCGGCGGGGTTTTTTTGTCGAATGGAACAGCTTGTGCAAAAGACCCAAAAGACTCCCAGGATTAAATTCGGGGGGAAAAAGCCAAGGGCGGGTGCCAGCGGTGGGAAAAGAGGGGGACACTGGCCCGGGCCGCGCAGCGGCTAGCCTTGATGTCTGAGAAAGCTTGGATGCTAGGTTTTTTTTTTTTTTTGGTTCCGTGCCCAGCCAAGGGCTGCCGGGCTGAGCTGGCATAGCTGGGGGTGTCAACCCTGCTGGGTGCCGCACCTAAACCTTCGGTCAAAATGCCCTCGTTTCCCCACCACGCCCGCCTGGCAGTTTTTCCACCCGGCCTGCCCACCCTCTTGCTCAGCCGGTCGAGCCTGCTTGGCAGAGAGAGGGGGGGTGGCCTGTTCCTGCTGCCCCCACCTATCCAGCCACCCTCCCCTTTCCCCCCCCCCTGTCCTGGCAAAGGCAAACAGCCCTCCTGGCAGGCACCCAAGTGCCAGGGAGTGGCCGCCACCCAGACCTAGCTGGCTCTCCCACCCCCCACCCCCACCCCCGGGCGAGAAGGGGCATGCCTCTATTTCTCCTCCTTCCTGCTCTTCTGCCCCTCATAACTCAAGCCCCACCTCTCTCTTCCCCCCCCCCCCCCTCATCCTTGCCCAGGGCACCTGAACGATCTGGGCAAAGGGTGGCGTGAAAAGACAAGGTGAGCCAGCCAAACCTGGAGGAGTCCATCTCCCCCCTCCCCCACTGCCCCGAGCCAGGCCGTTCGTCTCGGGAGGGTTTGCTGCGGTGCTTAAGAGTGCCTCTGAGCATGGGCGAAGGGTGAGAGGGGGTGGCCGCGCCGGCCTGCAGGTTAAATAAACAGCGGCAGCGGTGGTTGTGTCCTGCCCGTCTCTGCCAGGCCTTTGGGTTGGGTATTACGTTTTTGCAATGGAATATATTTTAGGTCTGTTTTTGGAATGGTTGAAATGGCAGTTTTAAGGCTTTGGGGTTTTGGGCGTTGGGAAGGAAGGAAGGAAGGAAGGAAGGAAGATTGGAGGGGTAAGGAAGGAAGGAAGGAAGGACAGGGAAGGAAGAACAGGGAAGAAAAGAAAGAAGGACAGGCAAGATAGGAAGGAAGGAAGGAAGGAAGGAAGGAAGGAAGGAAGGAAGGAAGGAAGGAAGGAAGGAAGGAAGGAAGGAAGGAAGGAAGGAAGGAAGGAAGGAAGGAAGGAAGGAAGATTGGAGGGGTAAGGAAGGAAGGAAGGACAGGGAAGAAAAGAAAGAAGGACAGGCAAGATAGGAAGGAAGGAAGGAAGGAAGGAAGGAAGGAAGGAAGGAAGGAAGGAAGGAAGGAAGGAAGGAAGATTGGAGCGGGAAGGAAGGAAGGAAGGAAGGAAGGACAGGGAAGGAAGAACAGGGAAGAAAAGAAAGAAGGACAGGCAAGATAGGAAGGAAGGAAGGAAGCAAGGAAGGAAGCAAGGAAGGAAGGAAGGAAGGAAGGAAGGAAGATTGGAGGGGTAAGGAAGGAAGGAAGGAAGGACAGGGAAGAAAAGAAAGAAGGACAGGCAAGATAGGAAGGAAGGAAGGAAGGAAGGAAGGAAGGAAGGTGGATTCCCAACCCAGGTTTCACCTTTGCAGGATCTGTTGGGGGGAGGATCCAGTTGAGTCTTGGCTTTGTCAATGAACCATTGCTAACTCGGGATGTACATTTAATGGTTTGCTATTTTAATAGGATGTTCATGGTCAGCTGGGAGTCGAATGGGAGCTGAAGTCCCCCCCCCCCACACCTTTAAAACCAGGCTGGCTTGGGGATTCTGGGAGTCGAAGCCCCCCCCCCACTTAAAGTTTCCACGTCTGAGTAACCCTGTCTTAGCTCCTTCTAAATGACCTCGTCCTCCTACCCGATGGCTCTACTCACAGTGCTCAGGCTGGATGGCCAGATCCTGACCCCCCCCCCCCCAGGGCCCAAGGACTCTCTCTCCCATCCTCCCCAGCCCCTCCGGAGGGAAGAAAGAGACATAGTGCGTCAACCGGGGCCTCCTCCTACGCCTCTCCTCTTCACCCAGCGAAGGTTCAAAGCCCCCAGAGACACCCAAAGCAGGCGCTGGCAGCTGGCACCCAACTTATCTGTCCTAGGAAATCTGCTCAGCTGAGTAGTTATCGAGCCCCTTGATCTGCCGCCGCGTAACCCCTGGCGGAACCTCTTCCTCCCGCATCTCCGTCAGTGCTCACATCCTCCTTCGCCCTCTTGGTTAGTGGCAGCACCAGGATCGAGTCCCCGATCGCTGTCAGCCCAGGCAGGCTCGAAACCCAAGCCGGAGAAACGAATTCTTATTTTATTTTAGCAAAGTTTACAACCCACCGAATCTCGTACACTTGGAAGACTCTGGGTAGCCCTCCTCGTCTTAACAACAGAGCCCAAATATCTGGTCACTTCAGCTAGGAAGCGTTTTTCCAGGGTTTCCTGCCTGAGCAGGTTGGGTTGGACTAGATGACCTCCGAGGTCCTTTCCAAATCTTTGTGATTCTGGTCTTGTCCAATCTCTTCTTGATAACCAGGAGGGAGGGAGGGAGGGAGGGAGAAAGGATAGTAGAATAACAGGATGGGAAGGGACCTTGGAGGTCTTCTAGTCCAACCCCTCCTGCTCAGGCAGGAAACATTGGAGACCAATGATAGTCCAAACTCTTCTTGAAAATCACCAGTGAGGAAGGAAGGGAGGGAGGGAGGGAGGGAGGGAGGGAGGGAGGGAGGGAGGGAGGAAGGAACAAAGGAAGGAAGGAAGGAAAGAAGGAAGGAAGGAAGGAAGGAAGGGAGGGAGGGAGGGAGGGAGGGAGGGAGGAAGGAACAAAGGAAGGAAGGAAAGAAGGAAGGAGGGTGGAAGAAAAGAAGGAAGGAAGGAGGGTGGAATGAAGGTGGGAGGGAGGGAGGCTGGAACAAAGGAAGGAAGGAAAGAAGGAAGGAGGGTGGAAGAAAAGAAGGAAGGAAGGAGGGTGGAATGAAGGTGGGAGGGAGGGAGGCTGGAACAAAGGAAGGAAGGAAAGAAGGAAGGAGGGTGGAAGAAAAGAAGGAAGGAAGGAGGGTGGAAGGAAGGAGGGAGGGAGGGTGGAATGAAGGAAGGAAAGAAAGGAGGAAGAAAGGACGGTGGAATGAAGGAGGGAGGGAGGGAGGCTGGAACAAAGGAAGGAAGGAAAGAAGGAAGGAGGGTGGAAGGAAGAAAGGAAGGAAGGATAGTAGAATAACAGAATGGGAAGGGACCTTGGAGGTCTTCTAGTCTAACCCCCGCTGTTTAGGCAGGAAGCCCTGTAACATTGCAGAAGAGCAGCGATTGTTCGATTTCTTCTTAAGAGCTTCCAGGGATGGAGCCCCGACAATTTCCGGAAGCAAAGCCACTGATTAATTGTTCTCATTGTCAGGAGATCAGGAAAAAACAAAACAAAATTCCAAAATCCATTCCAACTCTGTCATTCCTCGCCTAGCGCCGTCCCTGCTGAACTGCCCTACTGATAACTGCTGAATGTTTCCCCCCCCCCCCTGTACAGGTGAGGCAATGGGTAGCCCAGAAGACGACCTGATCGGTATACCTTTCCCCGAGCACAGCAGCGAATTGCTGGGCCGCCTGAATGAGCAGCGTCGCCGAGGGATGCTGTGCGACGTCACCCTCCGGGCCCAGGGTTCCGAGTACCAGAGTCACCGGGCAGTGTTGGCTGCCTGCAGCCGCTATTTCCAGAGGCTTTTCGCCGGCCCTGGCCTGGCCGTGTGCGAGTTGGATTTTGTGGGGGCCGAAGCCCTGGGGGCCCTGCTGGACTTCGCCTATACCGCCACCCTGACCATCAGCACAGGCAGCCTCTGCGAGGTGCTGCGCGCCGCGCGGATCCTGGAGATTCCCTGCGTCATTGCGGCCTGCGTGGAGATCCTGCAAGGGAACGGTTTGGAAGCCCCCGTGCCGGATGACGCCGCTCGGGAACGCGCCCGGCGTTACCTGGAAGCGTTCGGCACACTGCCCAACATGGAAGGTGACCTGGCCGAGCCCCCTGTGCACCCAGCTCCTCGCCGCAGCAAGAAAACACGCAAGTTCCTACAAGCCAGAGGATCGCGGCTCAACAACCACGTCACGGAGATTTCTCCTTCATTGTCGCCGTCATCCACTGGGACTCAGGATCGCCCCAGTCCGCCCAGCCAGGCATCGCCTGCCCCAACATTGGGCAACCCCCGTGAGGAAGAGGAGGAGGTCATGGCCCCCTCTCATACCTTCCCCTTCCCGTACGTTCCAGGCCTCTCCCCGGATGACCTGGGTTCAGATGACGAGCCCATGGATCAGGACCTCCTCTCCTACATGCGCCGGCTAAATCAGGGGGGGCTGTCTGTGGGTCTCGAACCCCCGGATAAGCTGGTACGCAAACGCCGCTCGCAAATGCCCCAGGAATGTCCCGTCTGTCACAAGATCATCCATGGGGCAGGCAAGCTACCTCGTCACATGCGGACCCACACCGGGGAGAAGCCGTTCGCCTGTGATGTGTGTGGCGTCCGTTTTACCAGGTAAGAGTAGATCTTGACTCGGAATCACATCCCAGACACATACACACACACACACACACACACACACAAATTAATCCCAGTATTAAGAGGCTGGGTATCAAGTACTGGTTTTGGATAGACCAAAAGATTCCCCACTCATGGATAATTTTGAGAGGGAGGGAGGAAGAAAGGAAGAAAAGAAAGGAGAGGGAAGGAGGGAGGAAAATGAGGGAGGGAGGGAGAGGGAAAGGAAGAGAATAGAAGAGGGAAGGAGATAGAAGCAAGAAAGGTAATAAAATAGGGGTAATAAAATAGGGGAAAACTCACTTAAATATTTAACTTAGCAGCATAAATTTTAGGCTCAATTTGTGGTCATAACTAGGGGACTACCTGTCATTGCATCTCCTTGCTCACTCCATTTTCCTGGCTTCTTTTCCATCATTCTAAGCTAAGCATTAAAACACCTAGCAATGCCCCCTCCCTCAATTTATACCCATGTCCCTCATCTCTTCTTTCCCCCAGGAACGACAAACTCAAGATCCACATGCGCAAACACACCGGCGAGCGCCCCTATTCGTGTCCCCACTGCACGGCTCGCTTCCTGCACAGCTATGACCTGAAAAATCACCTTCACTTGCACACAGGCGCCCGCCCCTATGAGTGCTGCCTCTGCCACAAAGCCTTCGCCAAGGACGACCATCTCCAGCGCCACCTGAAAGGCCAGAACTGTCTGGAAGTCCGGACGAGGCGCCGGCGGAGGGGTCCTGATCCGGAGACTGGTTCCCTGGCACCCGCTGGCGTCGACTTGTCCTCCACTCAACTGGGTTTGACCAATGGGCGCGCGGAGGAGGAGCTACACAACTACTGGCCTGCTGGGGTGGCTGCCAAGTCACCCACCCCCAAAGAGGAACAGGAGGAGGAAGAGGAAGAAGGGGCCATAGAGGGGGTGCAGAAGGATGAGCCGACGGCAGCTGTCCAAACGGCATAACTTCCTCGGAATGGCTGTCACCGCAGAACTCATTCATGCACTATCTCTATTCATTCGCTCGGCCAGCCCGTTGGTGGCAGGATGATACGACATTCCCTGGACATTGTCGTGGGGACCAAATGCACTAGGACTTCCTTCCCCACTCTCCCAATTCCATGCCTTAAGTAGCCTACAAAGCCAAGGAGAGTGTGGCCAAGCGGACAGAGGTGGACGGTGGCCCTCGAGGGCCAAATCCGTGCATGTTTGCTCAGGGTGTCTCAAATAAGTATATATTTGCAGGGAGGGAAGTACAGTCGAGTTTTGCTTCCCCAGCCGATGAAAAATGAATGGGATGTGGGGCAGGGTGGGGCAGCACTATCTTGGGGGGGTTTATGGGGGGGCATTGCTTCACATTAGGAAGGAGAAAAGTGTGAGAACAGGGTGTGTGTGATTATTTCCCTTCTCTGTTATCGTTTTAGGATCAGGAAGGGAGTGGAGAGACAAACCTGATTCCTTTTCCTGTTTGGGGTGCAGAAATTGAATTCTAAACAAGTTTTCTTGCTCAGATGGGCCGGCATCTACTTAGATGACATGTTAGGGCTCAATTGCTACATTTTTGGGGTTCCCCCCCATTTCAGGATGTTAAAAATTTGAAAATTTCTTCCCCCCACTCTCACCAGATCATCCCAAATGGACTCTTTGCAGAACAGGTGGCTTGACCTGGCCTCCTGCTCTCAGTCCCATCATCCACAGACTTGCTGAACAGGGGAGATAGGAGCGATATCCTTGTTTCCCACCCCCCATGGGCATCTCGCAGATAATCCTCGACTTACAGCAATTCGTTGAACCAAATGCGTTTCACCCACCAATTTGTTTAACCGAATTCGTTTAAACCTGCCAGAAATTCGCCCAATTTGTAAAAAGAGTTTAAAAGCTAGCCAAATATTTTTGGCCTTTTTCTTGACTCAAAGGGAGAAAAAAAAAAGTTTTAAAAATAAACTGTTCGAAGTTAAAACAGGACTGGTGGGGGGACTTTTTCCACACTTAACGACCGTTGCAGCATCCCTGCTGGCCACGTGATCAAAGTTCGGATACTTGATCACTGGTTCCTACTTACAACGGTCTCAACGTCGGGGGGGGGGGGGGAGGTTGTCACAAGATCCCCTTTTGCGATGGGGAGACAAGTAAAAATCAAGACAGCTTCGACTTAATGAGTCCATTGCGAACTTAGCAACTGCAGTGATTCACTTAACAACAACAAAAAAAAACCCCTCCCTTAAGTGTGTCTCGCTTAATGATGGACACTTTGGTTGTAAGTCAAGGACTATCTGTATCCCTTAAGCTTGGCCCACGCACGTGTGCATCCAGCCAGCCCAGAGGGGGAGATTCCCATCCGATCCCTGGAAAATCCAGTTTGGAAAAAGGGATTCCTTGGGTCTCAATTTGGACCAATCCCCTGGCCTGAGCTTGGCTGCCCCCTGGTGGCTGCTTCGCACCATGCCGAGGGCTGATCTCTGCACACTCACTCGCTCAGATCCTTTATATTAGCTTTGCTCCCCTTCCCAGAAATAGAGTGGGGGTTTCAATGTGCTACAAGAAACCCCCCTACACACACACACACACCTTCCGATATCCCTCCCCAGCTTGTTGCAAAACGATTAGCACGTAAACACAGCAGGGGTGTGTGTGAAAAGCTTCTCCTTGTAATCCCATCTCCCCCCCGTTGCTCAAGCCTGCCTCCTCCCACCCCTCTCAACCAAAGGTACCCCCCCAGGCCGTTTGCACAAAATGAATAATATTTTTTAAATTATATATTGTTTTTTAAATGGAATGATTCCCCCCCCCCGACCCTCTTAGAACGCTTTTGCATCCTTTATTTCCTTGAATTTCCTGACTTGATTGCACTAAAATAGGCCTTCATGGTGGGAACTTTCTCCCTCCCATTTTCTTTTTTGCACACTTTTTCTTTCTTTCTTTCTTTCTTTCTTTCTTTCTTTCTTTCTTTCTTTCTTTCTTTCTTTCTTTCTTTCTTTTTTGGTGTGTTTTACTGGAGACCGAAAGAGTAAAAATTAGGGTGGGGTGTGTGGAAACCCACAGGAAGCTTCCACCCTCCAGAAGCCTTCGCTGAGAGATTTTATATTTAAGAGAGATAATATATTTTATTCCCCTTTTCTCTTTCCCTTCCTCTTCAATCCTCATCTCCCCCTCCCCTTCCAGGAAAAACAAAAAAGAGGAAATAATTGAATTTTCCTTTGCCTTAAAAGTGCCTTTTGTGTTTAAACTTGAATTAACTACTTGAAACCAAGAAAGGAGAAAGAGAGAGAGAGAGAAAAGCAGGTTCCCAATTATTTTATGCAACATTTCCTGTCTTATTTCCTCGGTTTTCCTGTTGGAAGACTTTTTAACGGTCTGTTGAGTAAACTACTCCCTCTCTTATAGCGTCCTCCCTCGCAGGGGTGGTGCTAGTCGAAATAAAAAAGAAAAGCCTATAAACTTGGACTGTTTGGGGAAAAGGGGACGGTTCCTGCTTCGGTTTTATTTTATTTTATTTTTAAAAAACTATTGTTCTTGTTGTTAGTGTGCTGGAATTCAAGGAGATAAATATTATTATTATTTTGTCTGTGCTGAGGGCTTGATAATAAAATGGAAACCAGGGAACTTTTGTCGTAGGTAGTTGTGTGTCTGGGTATCTTTGGCTCACTTTTTGCACGGCATGTCCGGATCGCAACTTTCAAAGAAATTGTTGCTAGATTTCTACCCTACAGTCCAATTCTCCCTGAGCTGCTAGATTTCTACCATGCAATCCAATTCTCCCTGAGCTGCTAGATTTCTACCCTGCAATCCAACTCACCGAGTTGCTAGATTTCTACCCTGCAATCCAACTCTCACTGAGCTGCTAGATTTCTACGATGTGGTCCTATTTATAAAATGCCTTTTTTGACTTTGGGTGACAGGTAGAAGGATACATCCTGAAAACCATCACACCTGAACTCTAAAAGTAAAAAAAAACACCTTGGGAGCCAGTCATTACCAAGAACTGGAGACCACCAGGAAATATTCATGCTGTAAAACAGAACCAAAAGCTTTTTTTTTTTTCCCCAAGAACATCTGTTGTTGGTTTTTTTTTTTGCAAAAAAACTCTGAATTCTAAAAGTTTCCTTGAAGCTCCCAAGGACACGAAGATTTGGTGTGTTTGTGAGAAATAATTCCATATTTTGCCCCGTGGAATCGCTCGGTGGAATAATATCAGGTGGACATCCCTACGTAGACAAGAAGATCGTTCTACGGGGGGGGGAGTCATTTTTTTGGGATTTGCTTCTGCACTTTATGCAAGTGAGGTTTTGGGTCAGCTTTTACTTCTTCTAATTCCTCGCCGCTGCTTATCTCCACCTCGTTTTGGTAACTGAAGTCAAGGTGGCTGAAAAGGAGAAAAAGACACACTCTTTATTTTATATTTCTTTATTTTAAATTTATTTTTTTTACTTTATTGCTGTGAGGAAGCATTACCTGCCAGAAAGTCCACAACTTGTAAAAAGAATTTAAAAGCTAGCCAAATATTTTGGCCTTTTTCTTGACTCAAAGGGAGGAAGAGGGGGGGAAATATGTTTTAAAAATATTTTTTTCTTAATATATTTTCCTAATTTACCTTTGCAAGCCATGATGCGGCTTGTTGGAGGGCCGGGCCAACAAGTTTGAAACCCCCAGTCATTTGTAATTCTCTGTTTATGTTCAGGGGTCTCCAAAATTGGCAACTTTAAGACTTATGGATTTCAACTCCCAGAATTCCCCAGCCAGCATCGCTTTAGGGACTTCGACTCCCAGAATTCCCCAGCCAGCGTCGCTTTAGGGACTTCGACTCCCAGAATTCCCCAGCCAGCGTCGCTTTAGGGACTTCGACTCCCAGAATTCCCCAGCCAGCGTCGCTTTAGGGACTTCGACTCCCAGAATTCCCCAGCCAGCGTCGCTTTAGGGACTTCGACTCCCAGAATTCCCCAGCCAGCGTCGCTTTAGGGACTTCGACTCCCAGAATTCCCCAGCCAGCGTCGCTTTAGGGACCTCAACTCCCAGAATTCTCCAGCCAGCATTGCTTTAAGACTTATGGATTTCAACTTATGGACTTCAACTCCCAGAATTCCCCAGCCAATATGGCTGGCTGGGGAATTCTGGGAGTTGAAGTCCACAAGTCTTAAACTTGCTAAGTTTGGAGACTCTCCTGTTCTCATTGGCCAACCCAACCCATTGGGGGGCTTCTTTCCAGGATTAAACCACCATTCAACCAATGACCCATGATTAAACCACAATTCAGCCATGATTAAACCCCCAATTCAACCCACTGCATCCCAACCCAATGCGGAAGCCCCACCGACGCAGCTTGGCTGCATCATCTGCACTCTGGCTGGTTGACAGTCCAGAGAAGCAACTTTCCTCATTTCTTCCACCACTGCATTGCAGGCCCCCTCTGTTGAAAATGGAGGGTGAGAGGTTTCCTGCCGAGGCAGGGGGTTGGACTAGAAGACCTCCAAGGACCCTTCCCCACTCTGTTATTCTATTCTATTCTAAAACCGTATGGATCTATTGTGGGAACGGCTGATGGGGGCCAATTTGCTTCTCACCTTGTGTCCAAACTCGACGCACCGCTGCTCTCGTCGTCTGAACTGGAGGAGGACTCTTCCTCGCTTTCACTCCCTTCCTCCTCCTCCTCCTCCTCCTCCTCTTCTTCCTCCTCTTTCAGTTGGGCCAAGATCTTCCTCGCCAGCTGGGCAGGCAATGCCCGGCATCCTCCTTCCCCTTTCACCGCCCGCAGGATCCGTCTCTTCAGCAACCGGCGCTGCTTCTGCCGTTTCTCATCCGGGACTCCACGCAGCGCATGGACGGCGTTGGTCCAGAGCACCATCGCCTCCTCATCACTCGAATCTCTGGTTTAAAAGGGAAGTGGGTTTAGAGCGCATCCTTGACTGGAGGGGCCCCTGATGCCAGGGGAGCCTCGGAGCTCTCTAAGCTGGGGGGGGGGGAGGTTCCTGGCAGACGTTTCATGACCCAACTAGGGAACATCATCGGTACTGAAGGGAGTGGGGTTTGCCAAAAGGAGTAGGGGAAGAAAGAGGAAGAGGAGGAGGAGGAGAAAGAAGGGAGAAGGAAGGCAGGCAGAAAGGAAGGAAGGGAGGGAGGGAGGAAGGAAAGAAGGGAGGAAGGAAGGAAGGAAAGGAAGGGAGGAAGGAAGGAAAGGAAGGAAGGAAGAGAAAGAAGGGAGAAGGAGGAGAACAACTGTCAAGTTTTTAATGCTCTCTGAGCTTGGTGGTTTCCTTGCAGACGTTTCACGACCCAACTAAGTAACATAATCAGTGCTAGACAGGGTTCGCCAAGAGGGAGAGAATGAGACCGATTTCACTTAACAACGGCCATAAGCTGCAGGCACTTACATTTCCTCGTCTATGTCCCCTTGGTACGTGAGGGGGGCCATACAGATGGAACAGGTGTTGTTAAGGATCTTGTAGCATTCAGGGCAGTAGATCCCTGCCAAGGATGGGAAAATATCGAATCAAACGTCGCGATCCCTTCCTTTCTCCCACCTGTCGTTCTCCCTTGGCTCATCTACAAACCTCGGCAGGCTGGCGTGAAGCACGTCACAAAGTCCTCGCTCTCCACACCCTGCTGGATCTTCCCGCAGCCCATACAATACGCTTCATGCACCCCGAGCTTCTTCACCAACCAGCGACACAGACGGAACCTGGAGCAGGAGACAAGTGTGTGTGTTTGTGAGAAAGTGTGCAAAAGAACAACACGCGAGGAGCAAAGAGCCCAAGGGGATTCTTGTGCGCCTTTGATGCACCCCTGTGTTCTGACCCAAACCCTTTTCCTACAAGACAAACACAAACCAAAAGGAACAGAAACCTTTTCATGAGTCTTACAAAATCCCCGGTTAAAAGGCTGCTGCAAACTAATTCACTTTGATAACCACAAACCTTCCCAAAACTGGGTGAGGCTGCCAAGAATCACAGATAAGAAATACTTCACAACACAAGAGACTTCAAATACCAAACTTAAGATACTGTAATGTCCATGAGGCTGAGTTTCAAAACGTCTTTGCTTCCTGCAAAGAACGTTTGCTTCACAGCTGGCTTTTATCTTCTTGAAGGAGGGGCCGTTACCTTGCAGCCTTACTCCCGAGTCGCCCCGTGCAGCTGCAGCTGCTCTTTCCTCCGAGCAATCTTTCGTGAACGTGCACTTGGCCCAGGCTGCTCGGGAACCTCCTCATCGCTGCTGCCAGCCCCCACAATCTCTGAAGGTAGCAGTCCACTCCCTGATGGTCCTGGCCCCTCATCTGCGTCCTCGCTCTCCTCAGCCATCCGCACCTGCTGCCAGCTAACCACAACACCATGCATTTGTTCATTCGTTCATTCGTTCATCCACCCATTCATTTTGCAGAATGGTGAGTCCATATTAACTGCCACTCACTGGAAATGTCTTACTTTGCTGCAAAGACGAGTAAAATATTCCGGTGCCCTTCATCCGCTGAGTTTTGCCGTACAGTCCTCAGCACGGCGCTAATAAGTTTGGTCCTTCGAGTCAAAATCGTATTGTACAAGTAGCAAACCCGCTCCTAAATTGGGGAAGAAAATTTTATTTTCTTTAAACCTCGGAGATTGACACCTACCAACACAACCCATGATACATATCTCGGTCAAACAGGTTTGTAGCTTGCCTTGCAGAGTCCCCGGTGACTTTAATTAAATTTTTCCTATTTCTTTCTTTTTCTGGTCAAGTTTTTTTTATTGTATATTGCTTAAACATATCAACGTGTGAACAGTGTGATACCTAAGTATCATACCTTTTGGTACACACAAACATAATATTATTACTCACAATTATTACATTTCATTTTGTTTAAACATATCTCATTTCTAAACCTCCCTCTTATTATTACATATGTTATGCTAAAATAGGTATATTGTTGTTCCCCTCTTATTTCTATTTCTACTCTAACTTTTATTCATGTCACCGTAGTATTCAAAGACATTTTTTTTCTGTCTTCCATCCTTCACCTGTTTTATTATTTATATTTCCCTCCTTTAACTCTTCACATCTGTATAAAGTTTCATCCTTCATTCTTTCATTGTTCAGTCCTTCAACATACAATTCCAATATCAATCACAATATCATTTAAACAGATCGGGTAGATCTATTCATACTCCTTCCATTCAACCAATCCATGTAATTTCTATTATTAATATACATACTTCTCATATATATATACAGTATATAAAAGTGAAGTGCCCCTCACGCATCATCACAAAATCTCCAGAACCATAAAGCCTACAAACTTTAAATTTGGCGCCTATCTTCCTCTTGGCTTCTAGCGGCTCACTAAGAAAGGACTTTTCCAAATGACCCTCAGAGCATTTGGAGTATTTCCTATATTTTATTATTATTATTATTATTATTATTATTATTATTATTATTATTATTATTATTATTATTATTATTAGGCTCTGATGCTAAGGAGTTCTACTCCCCCTCCCCACCTGGAAAGAAATCTCTTCCAAATGCAAAACACAAGCAGAGGAGTTTCTGTTTCAGAGCACCAAGCAGCTTTAGTACAGCACAGTTGAGCTAAGCCACGCCCAGGCTCCTGGCTGTCTCCTTGCTCACACAGCAAATACTCTTTCAGTTTCCAAACAGCCCTCCACTCTCTCACACACTGACTGGACGCTAGTCAGATAAATACCGATGGATGCTAGGAGGCAGAGGCAGAATTTCCCCCCCCTTATTTTCCTCCCCAAAAACTAAGCCCAACCACATAGTTTCATAGCAAAGCTAGGATTAAAAATAAAATAAACAAGATACGTGATGCTGATCTTGGTTGAACGTTTGCAGCTCGCCTCGAGGAGTCACCGCCAACTTTAATTAAAGTTTTCCTATTTCTTTAACTTGCACACACACACACACCCCTTCCTGATTGCAAGGTAGGCCACAGGAGAAGGGAAAAAAATGGAAAGAAAAACTTACCCGTTCCCGCGAAGGATAATACCAAGCGCAGAGAACTCTCCGCATACGTTGTATGTACGTGCCAAAAATGGCACTGAATAAACAGATCCCGTACATGAGACCTGGGAAAGAGGGAAGACGTGAAAAAGACAGGTGAAACACGCCTTCTCTACCTTGAGCAGTGGGTTGGAATAGATGACCTCTAAGGACCCTGGAACCTGACAATTCTGTGCCTGTCGTTATGGCAGGGGAAAGAGGGGGAAGAAGGTAGGAAGTTTAGCTAAAAGTTTGGAAAAATAGCTTAAAAATAGTTTGGTCGAATCTGAAAGACGCTTTAACGGCGAGACGAAGGAAGCCCTGTGGATTTTTCCTCGCTCTTACGACCATCCCACCATCGCGCAGTCAAAATTACGACCACCACCCTGCATTTACGATGCTTGGAGCAACCCAGGATCACTCCATCCTGCTCCCAGCCGACAAGGAAAGTCAACGGACCCGTTTAACGACGTCCTGATTTGCTTAACAACTGTGTCAAAAAAAAACCCCAAAACCCTGGTTTGTGACATCGAACGCCCATCGAAGTTTACAAAAGGGGACTCTGGAACTCCAAAACCGTTGTAAAGAGGAACCAGTTGTCCAGCCTCTGAGTTTTGTGACCGTGGGACCGTAAGTGTGAAAAACGGTCATAAGTCCCTTTTTTAAAAAAATTCCCTGCCGTTGTAACTTTGAACAGTCACTAAATGATCGGTCGTAAGTGGAGGACTACCTGTAACCACCCCCAAGTCTCTCTTTTTTTAAAGTCAAAATACTCTTCCCCCATTTTCTGCATTTAAAAAAAAAAACCCGCTTAAAAAAAATACATTTTTGAGAGAAACTTGACGTGCAGGCAGAGTATCCGGTCAGTTTCACTGAAAACCGGGAAGACAACTCAGCAAAACTAGCCGGGGAGGGCGGGAAGGGAAAGCGACACCCAGCTACCGATTACGAGGTAACCGTTGTAGTCGGGCTCCGATGGGTGCAAGCGGCATTTGGGGGACACCACACTGATATTCCCCTCCTGGAGCACGTCGAAGGCGGAGACCAAGTCGCGGTAGAGCTCGCTGGTGTAGCCGGAGCCGTTCACACTGATCGTGGTCAGTACTGGCGCTGCAGAGAACGAGGAGAAAGATGTACGTCCCCTCGAGCGGCCTCTCTTTCTCTCTTTGGGGGATCATAGAGCGTGGGGAGTTTCCTTTCCTTTTCCTTCTTCCTCTCTCCTCTTCTCTTCTCATCTTCCCCCCTCCATCCTTCTGCTCTTAGTTTCACTTTCATTTCCTCTCTTCCTTCCTCCTTCCCCTTTCCTTCCCTTCTTCCTAGCTTTTCTCTCTCCTCTTCTCCCCTAATCTTTCCTCCTCTCTTACTTTTACTTTCACTTTCCCTTTGCTTTCTTCCTCCCTTTCCTTTCTCCCCCTCTCCTTTTCTTTCCTTCCCCCTTTCCCTTCCCCCTTTCTTTTGCCTTCCCTTCCTCTCCCTCTCTTTTCCTTCCTTCCTTCTCTCCTTCTTTCCTTTCCCCTTTGCCTTTCCCCTTTCTTTAGCCTTCCTCTCCCTCTTTTCCTTCCTTCCTTCCTTCCTTCCTTCCTTCCTTCCTCCCTCCATCCCTTTTTCTTCCCCCTTTCCCGTTCTCCTTTCTTTCCCCTTCCCATCTTCTTTTCCTTCCCTACAACAATCCTACGAGGTAGGCTGAGCCAAGAAAAAGTCACCGGCCCCAATCCCCAGAAGCACATATCCTTCCTCTTCCGGCCCCTCTGCCTTACCTCTGGCCACGATCTCCCCCACCAGATGGTAGCGCACCAAGTCGAACAGCCAGTAGACCGAGAAGTCTGCCACGATGAGCAGAATCACCAGGATAAACTGGCGACAGATGCGCGCCAGGGCCAGAGCGTAGGCAATCTGCTCCTTGCGCGGCAACACCAGGGAAGCTGTGGACGAACGAGGCACCATAAAACACCCCTTGGAAAACACTGGGAAAACGAGAATGTTTCATCAGAGGAGGATGCAAGATAGATAGATTGACATTAAAAATAAAGAAGAGATGAGAAGGGAAGAGAAAGAAGAAGAGAAGAAAGAAGAGAAGAGAAGAGAAAGAAGAGAAGGGAAGAGAAGGTACAGAATACAATAGGAATAGAGTAGAGTAGAGAGAAGGGAAGAGAGAAGAGAAGAGAAAGAACAGAAGAAAAGAGAAGAGGAAGAGAAAGAACAGGAGAAGGGAAGAGAAGGTATAGAATCAAATAAGAATAGAATAGAGTAGAACAGAGAAGAGAAGAGAAAGAAGAGAAGAGAAAGAAGAGAAGAAAAGAGAAGAGAAAGAAGAGGAAGAGAAAGAAGAGGAGAAGGGAAGAGAAGCAGTAGTGGAATTTATCCGGTTTGTACCGGTTTAAGAGAACTGGTTGTTAACTTCCTCAGCAGTTTAGTGAACTGGTTGTTGGAAGAAACCAGAGAATCGGTGGTTAAATGATTTGAATCCCACCACTCCTCCGTCGTGGCCAATGAGCCAAGGCCGACCTGTAGTTTGTGACCTCCACACACCCCTGAGACACAACCACAACCACGCCCCACACACAACCCTGTACTTGGCCGGATGTATTTGGTGCTTTCCTTCGGCGATAAGGGCAGCACAGATGGGCGCTTGTTTTTCCTCCGCACAGCGTCCATTTCGAGAAAGGATTTGGTGATGTAGATGTTGTCGAAACTGTCCTCGTGCAGGTAATGTTTTCGGTACAGGAGAGCCCTGGACAAGAAAAGAAATTCCTTGTCGGTGAGAAAGGAGACCCACAAAAATAGCAAGGTCACATTTCCTTTCGTCTTTCATCTCTGGGGGTCCATCCAAAGGACCCATACATTGAAACACATAGAATAACAGAGTTGGAAGGGGTACCTTGGAGGTTATCTAGTCAAACCCCCTGCTCCCGTTCCAAATATTAGCCCCAACTAGGATTGAACTCACAGCCTTCTGATTTGTGACAGTGAGAACAACCAACCAAATGGATCAGAAGTTGCCCTTGGAAGTTGCGGGAGCTTCATCCCTGAAGGTTTTCAAGAAGAGATTGGACTCCCATCTGTCAGGAATGGTGTAGGGTCTCCCACTTGGGCAGGGGGGGGGTTTGGACTAGATGACCTATAAGGTCCCTTCCAACTCTATTATTCTGCTCTTCCCTGGCTCACCCCAGGTACATGTAGAGCATGACCAGAGTAGACATGTAGCCAAAGAGTCCCACCGCTTCCCGTGCCGGCTGTAAACGCTGGGACACTTCCTCCATGATGTCGAAGGCCACCTCCGACAGCTTCTTGCTGGCGTTGACGCTCACCTCGAACTGGTGGATGGTGGTGATGTTGAATTCGAACTCAGCCCGCACGCGATTGAGCATGGCCACGACGGCTTGGTGAGAGACAGAGAGAGTCAGAGAGAGAGAGACAGAGACAGAGACAGAGAACGAGAGAGAGAGAAAGAGACAGAGAGAGAAAGAGAGAGAGACCGGGAGAGAGAGAAAAGAGACAAAGAGAGACATGGAGAGAGACAGAGAGAGAGAGACGCAGAGAGAGGCAGAGATACACAGAGAGACAAACACACACACACACACAGAGACAGAGAGAGAGAGAGAGACAGAAAGAAAGAGACAGAGAAAGAGAGAGAGAGACAGAGAGAGGCATAGATACACACACACACACAGAAACACAGAGAGAGAGACAGACAGACAGAAATGGAGAGAAAGAGACACAGAGAGAGACAGAGATACACAGAGAGAGAGACAAACACACACACACACACAGAGACAGAGAGAGAGAGACAGAAAGAAAGAGACAGAGAAAGAGAGAGAGAGACAGAGAGAGGCATAGATACACACACACACACACACACAGAAACACAGAGAGAGAGACAGACAGACAGAAATGGAGAGAAAGAGACACAGAGAGAGACAGACAGAGAGATTGAGAGAGTTTGAAAAATCTCAGGAATGGCCGAGAAATCATTTCCAGAGCCACCTGCCCTCCCAGGTAGGAGCACCAGGTGGGTGGGGGCCTGTAAGTAGGTTGGGAGGCGCCTAAAGAGGGTGGAGACACATAGAAAGGGGCAGAGCCAATCTTCTGGTGGGCTGGGATTTGGGGACTGTTTGGTTGGCCTTTGCAAGACGTGGAATATTGAGGCACAAAGGAGGAAGAGGAGGAGGGCATGCTGGGCTTACGTTCTGCAACTCTGCGACGCAGGAACGGCACAATATATTCAGGAATGATGCAGAAAACCAGAAGGACTGTGGAAGGAATGAGAAACACCTGAGGAGAGAACAGTTGGCATGGGGCAGGGGGTGAAGGCAGACCACCCAAATATAGTCAAAATTCCCTGAGTTTGGCTGTTTTGTTGCAGACATTTCATTACCCATCATCAGTATACTAAGTTGACCCTTGTTCCTTAACTATTCCCTTCGTCCGGCAGCTCTTTGCATGAGCCCACTGGGAACAGGCGCCAGCTGTTCTTCTTCCTCACTGGTCTCCAACTCCGAAGGCAGCTGATAACTGTCGGACGGCCCTGGCCCCATCTCTGCCTCCGACGCCCTTGTCTGAACCTTCCCCAGCCTCCAGGACTGGCCCAGGTTCCTCCCCAACCTCCTCACTCTCCAAACCTGCCCCCCACCACCTCTGCTAGCCGCTGGCGAGCCACAACAACACGGAGGCCAGGATCCAGGAAGCGCGCTCACTGTTTGCCAATCCGCAGAGGTACTTGAAGAGGAGGACAACGTGGCAGAGAAAGGAAAGGAAAGGGATGGCCCGTTCACACTTGTCCTTGGCACTGTCGAAGATGCGGGCGCATTTCTGATACGGCCTGCCCATTTCTTCGTTGCAAATGTCGCCCATGTGGAGAAGGAAGTACCAAACGTTGCGCATGCAATGAGCTGCAAGACAAAAGAAAGAATAAGAGTTTAAAATATAAAATGGAATATTTCTGTTGGAAAGTATTGCCGTTGCTCCATTTCTTCTAACTGACTGATATTACTGGATTTATTGTAAGTCTGATACTGAATTGTTTTTTGACAATGGAATTTGATATTTGGATTATCCCTGGATGAAAACTGACTGATTTTACCTGTGAATGACTTTGGATTGCTTATTTTGGACTTTGCTTAAACCTTTCTGGAAGTAAAAACCTACATTTACTGTACAGTGTATCTGTGTGCTGTGTGTGTATTATTCAAACACTTCTCTCAAATACGTCTCCCTGTATACGCTCATTCTCCTAACGGGGAATTACCTCAATACCTTTGTTCATTCCTACCTGGACCCCAGCAACGTGCTGGAGTCTTCCTTGCTGTATCATCATGGGATGAAGACGGCAATGCAAAGATTGGACATTAGGTGAATCTCAACATAACTGTGAGTTATACCTTGAGAATGCCTGATATAATCCCATAAACAAACTTTGTCTGGAAGTCTTTGTGGTGTTTAACTCCTTATCTCAGGTATTTTGAGAAGATAAATATGGCCTGAAACGAGACAGGGATTGTGGTCTCGAAGAAGCAGTTGAAGAGAGGAGAAACGGCTGTTCAGAGATATTTGGAAAGCCCTTTCCCTTATTTTTAACTTATAATTCTTCCTGCACTCACCGACATGCCGCACTGCATCCATGACAGACCGGAAAAGTTTACGGACACGGTCTCCGACCACTTTGGCTTTTCTGGCAATATCTTTGATTTTCTTTAAGGCATCTAGGCAGAAGCGGGGAGGGGGGAAACAGGAGCTGAACACGCCTTCTGGGGACACCTCACTGTGCCAAGCCAAAGGCTGACCTGCAGATCATTCCTGGGGGATAAAAGAGGTATTGGCTGGACATCTGCTCATCATGCCACAGGCGATGTTTTCTGCAGTAGAGTTCCCCTAGCTCCCAGCAATTCTAGAATGGAATAGAATTCTAGATTCCATTTGATATTTTATACTCTTTATTCTTTATTGTTCTATATTCTACATTCTATATTTTACATTCTTATTGTATATTCTACATTCCATTCTGTATTCTACATTCTATATTCTACGTTTTATTCCATACTATATTCTGTATTATACATTCTATTCTACATTCTACATTCTATTCTATATTCTACATTCTATATTCTCCATTCTATTCTATATTCTCCATTCTATATTCTCCATTCTATTCTCCATTCTATATTCTATATTCTCCATCTATTCTATGTTCTACATTCTATTCTACATTCTATATTCTACATTCTACATTCTATTCTATTTTCTACATTCTATTCTATATTGTATATTCTATTCTCCATTTTCCATTCTATTCTACATTTTATTCTACATTCTATTTTGCATTCTACCTTCTATTTTATATTCTACATTCTACGTTTTATTCTACATTCTATTCTACATTCTGTTCTTATTCTACATTCTGCATTCTACATTCTATTCATTCCACTGTGCAGGCCCCCCCCCCTCACTGATCAGGGGCTCGCGAGCTCGCTGCAGCATTTCTGCTGTCTGGTTGAGGGCCAGTTCGGCCCCACACG
This sequence comes from Hydrophis major, assembly GCA_033807585.1. Classification (NCBI taxonomy): domain Eukaryota; kingdom Metazoa; phylum Chordata; class Lepidosauria; order Squamata; family Elapidae; genus Hydrophis; species Hydrophis major. Next base: position 104,032,951 of record CM066333.1, on the reverse strand, counting down.
CGACGGTGTCGGCACTCCGGTTGAAATTCCGGACGATGTTGGCAAAGGGTCCTTCCATAGCCATTCCGAACGCCAGAAGTATAAGCACCATCTTGCCCTCTTCTGTCGGAGGAAATAAGCAAAACACAGCAGAGTTTTGAATCCATTTCTCGATTCACATTCCCACCTCCCTGCAACCTTAGAACCACCTGAAGCCCCCTGAAATGGGCACCCCCAAGGGTTGGGGAACACCCCCTCCTATAAATCAGCTCCCCCCCCAAATGTCTTATTCTGGGGTTTGACAAACTTTCAGACTGCAAGGTGTCATTGTGAAACCTCCGGCCATCTTTCTACCCTGTTATATCGTCCAAATGTCTTGCTTGTTTTCTCACTGGCCATTTTATTTATTATATTTTTTATATTTATTTATTTGATTTGTCAATCACTTACAAGGTAATAGGTATAAGTATAAACATGAGTAAGAATACAGGAAATAGGTACAGATAAATGGGGACAATAGGACAGGGACAGGAGGCACGATGGTGCACTTATGCACGCCCCTTACAGACCTCTTAGGAATGGGGTGAGGTCAATAGTGGTTAGTCTGAGGTTAAAGGAGTGGGAGGGTTAGAGGATGTAACAACAGAGTCAGGGAGCGCATTCCAGGCATTGACCACTCTGTTGCTGAAGTCGTACTTTCTGCAATCGAGTTTGGAGCGGTTTACATTGAGTTTGTATCTGTTGTGTGCTCTTGTGTTGTTGCGGTTGAAGCTGAAGTAGTCATTGACTGGTAGGACATTGTAGCAGATAATTTTGTGTACTATACTTCGGTCCAACCGTAGGAGGCATAGTTCAAGGTTGTCCAAGCCCAAAATTACAAGCCTGGTGATGTAGGGTATTCTGTGGCGAGCAGAGGAGTGTAGTAACTCTTCTCGTGAAATACTTCTGGACTCAATTGTATTAATGTCCAATAATACAGTGCGGATTCCAGACCGACGAACTGTATTCAAGTATTGGTCTAGCAAAGGTTTTGTATGCCCTAGTTAGCAATTCAATATGACTGGAGGAGAAGCTTTTGTAAGATTAGATTTACAACTCTTAATGCCTTTCTGACAATGCTGTTACAGTGAGCTCTGGCGCTTAGGTCATCATTCATTTCATCCTTGACCCTGGTCTTTTCCCCCACCCCCTGGATGTATATTCTCCAATGGGACACATCCATAGCCAAAGGTCATCAATCATGCTCTCCAGTAATAATCTTGCAGGCCAACAGCTTCGGCTGCCTAACAATTATCTGAGGCATTTAAGGAATGCATTGCTTTCCCCACGCCCTTTCTGCTGGCAACTCAAAAGACCAAAGGAGTATTTTTTTATTTCAAAGTTAATATTTAAGTTAATATGTATTTCTTTCCAGGAAGGCGGGGCGGGGGTCTTGGGGAGCACTTACTCGAAAAAAACTGGGGAAGCATGAGAAGGACGGTTACTCGGACTTTGAAGGAAAAGGCCATGCCGAGGCCGAGGACGATGGCCAGCGTGATGGTGGACACCAAGCAGTACCAGATGCTATAGCCTTGGCCAAAAATGACTAGGGCCCCGTAGGCTGCTGAGAGGGTCATCCCCAGGGCAAAGCCTCCCAAACTACGGACCGTGGCACGGCCGAAAGTGTCCTCTTGAATCCGTGCAGCTCGTTTTGCCTTCTTCCCTCGAGTCTTGCCTTTCTTCCGTCCCTTTCCCAGCCATCGGAAGAAAAAATTGGGCCAGGAGGAGCCCATGATGGCTGGGGCTGAGGGCGCAGTTGGAGCTCCGGGAGGGGGTGAGAAAAAAAGAAAAGAAAAGCTGAGGGGCACCCAGAAGGCACATAGACGGGCAGAACGAAGGAGGGAGAAAACCTAGGATTCGAAAATGTTGTCTATTTTCCTACCCACTTGGCCAAAGAGGGTTGTCATTGGGGGTTGGAAATGCCAGTTAACTTCAGGTTCTACCTGCTTCTAGCCCCACCCCTTCACCTGCCTCTGTTTTGCATTGACTCCACCCATTGGTGGTTGACTCCACCCACCAGTTGCTAGATTGATTTTTTTCTCTGGGCCCTTTAGCCCCACCCATATTTGTTCTGGCTCCGCCCCTCAGAGGAAGTTAGCTCTCCCTGGCTCCTCCCATATCCTTTTTCTACCTTCACTTCTTCTACCCCAGGCTTCCTTTGACACCCTTTGACACACACACACATACACACACAATGGATAATATAAGAATTTATACAAACTATAAGTGAAGACTATGGAAAGGAAGCACAAAAGAATTGCAAGCAACTGACACACTGTA
>CM066333.1:103955653-104025653 GCA_033807585.1 Hydrophis major | reverse complement strand
TTGAGAAGCGAGTCCCAGGACATCTCGCGCTCCTTCACGGAGCTGAACAAGCAAGTGGCAAGCCGAGCTGGCACAGAGAGCCTCCGTTTGGTGCGCGAAGCCGAAGGGAGCACCTCGACCCAGGAAGTCTACGAGGCGAAGACACGGATGCGTTGCGAAAGTAAGAAGCCAAAATGGCGGCTCAAAAGTGGCCTTTTGAAAAGCAGAGTTTAAGCGGAGATTTTTTTCACACGCCAAAGACGGGAATCTCCAAACGCTGGCAGCTTTAAGACGCGTGGACCTTCAACTCCCAGAATTCCTTAGGTTACTCCCCGTCTCCTGGTGATTGGCCCAAAGTCACCCAGCTGCCTCTCATGCCTAAGGCAGGACTAGAACTCGCCGTCTCCTGGTGATCGGTCCAAAGTCACCCAGATGGCTTTCATAGGGACTAGAACTCCCCGTCTCCTGGTGATTGGCCCAAAGTCACCCAGATGGCTTTCATAGGGACTAGAACTCCCCGTCTCCTGGTGATTGGCCCAAAGTCACCCAGATGGCTTTCATAGGGACTAGAACTCCCCGTCTCCTGGTGATTGGCCCAAAGTCACCCAGATGGCTTTCATAGGGACTAGAACTCCCCGTCTCCTGGTGATTGGCCCAAAGTCACCCAGATGGCTTTCATAGGGACTAGAGCTCCCCGTCTCCTGGTGATTGGCCCAAAGTCACCCAGATGGCTTTCATAGAGACTAGAACTCCCCGTCTCCTGGTGATTGGCCCAAAGTCACCCAGATGGCTTTCATAGGGACTAGAACTCCCCGTCTCCTGGTGATTGGCCCAAAGTCACCCAGATGGCTTTCATAGGGACTAGAACTCCCCATCTCCTGGTGATTGGCCCAAAGTCACCCAGATGGCTTTCATAGGGACTAGAGCTCCCCGTCTCCTGGTGATCGGTCCAAAGTCACCCAGATGGCTTTCATAGGGACTAGAATTCCCCGTCTCCTGGTGATTGGGCCAGAGTCACCCAGCCGGCTTTCATGCCTAGAAGGGAACTGGGGACATATGGAAATTCCTCTCTCTTGGCAGGCATCATCCAGAAGGCCGTGAAGCGTTGTCAGGCCTGGTTCCAGACCAAACACCGGTCTTGCATGCAGACGATCGCCGTGCCCCTGGTCAACTACCTGCTCTGCCTTCCTATGAAATTCAGCTTCCTTTGCCATTTGGCCAAAGGTGAGTGACTTCCTTGCAAGTAGAAACATAGCTTTGCAAGGGAAAAAAAAAGACTTGTCTGCATTCGTTCCTAGCTTTCTACCTGCAAGGACATTGGAAACCGGGCATTAAGCCATCCTGTAACTTCTCTCCCATCCTGTGATCCCTGGGAAATAAATATATATATTTGCAACGTAGCTCGCTTGCTCGATCTCGTCATTTCCCCCTCCCCCCGCATCTCTCTTGTAGTGATGAACGCTTGGTGCCGAGACAAGATCCCCGTGGAAGGCAACTTTGGCCAGACATATGACCGGGTGAACGGCTCGGTGGAAAACTTACACCAAGATTTCACGGCCAGCATTGTCATCCAGGTTTGTCGGATCGATCAATGTTGGCTTAACCGGGTTTGAAGCAACTTGTGCATTTGGGGCGGGTGTAGGGTTACAACGGCACTGAAAAAAAGCAACTTGGGACCGCGATTCACACTTAGGACCATCAGAGCATTCCCTGCAGTCTCGCGATCCAAATCCGGAGGCTGGACAATTTGACTCATATTTACGTCGGTCGCCATGTCCCAGGAGTCACAGCTGAACACCTCTCCCCCTGCCCCCCCCCCAGGAAGAGCACCAAGAGATGCTGGTGGGAGCCAACCTCTCTTCCCACAAACACCTGGTGGACAACGTCAAGGAGCAGGTGCAGCAGAGCGGGAAGCAGCTGGGCGCGGCCATCACCATCCTGCGTGTTCTGCTCTCCTGCATGTTTATCCTCGTTTTCGCCTCGTGAGTTGGGGTCCATTTCAGAGGGGTGGGCGTAGGGTAGGGAGACCGTGACCTCCATCCATCCATCTATATCTATATATAAATCTATATATCTCTATCTACATCTCTCTATCTCTATCTATCTATCTATCTATCTATCTATCTATCTATCTATCTATGTAATCTTATCTATCTATTTATCTATCTATCTATACAAATTTATAACTATATCCATATATCCATATCCATATCTACATATCTATATATTTCTATCTACATATCTATAACTACATGTACATATCTATATCTGTTTTCTTAAGTTTTTGCGGGTACTTACATGTATGGCATTCAGCTTTGTTCAGGTATTTTCCCACGTCATAGTAGTGGTGCTTTTAAAGTTGCTGAAACGTTGCTACAACTTTAAAAGCACCACTATTATGATGTGGGAAAATACCCGAACAAAGCTGAATGCCAGATATCTATATCTATATCTATATCTATATCTATATCTATATCTATATCTATATCTATATCTATATCTATATCTATATCTATATCTATATCTATATCTATATCTATATCTATATCTATACATATCTACATATCTATATCTACATATCTACATCTATATCTATATATCTATATCTATATATTTATATCCATCCATCCATCTCTATTGCTATCTATAGCTATCTCTATCTCTATCTCTATCTTATCTATCTATCTATCTATCTATCTATCTATCTCTATCGTCTACTGTATCTATCCTTTCTCTTTCCCTTCCTCCCTCCCTCCCTCCTCCTTCTACCTTTCTTTCCTTCCTCCGCTCCCTCCTTTTCTACCCTCTCTTTCTTCCTTCCTTCTCCTCCCCTTCCTTCCTTCCTTCCTTCCTTCCTTGCTTCCTTCCTTCCTTCCTTCCTTCCTTCCTTCCTTCCTTCCTTCCTTCCTTCCTTCCTTCCTTCCTTTCTTTTCTCCTTGCTGAGGAAAACTTCTGCCCACCCCTCCTTCTCTTTCCCAGGGCTTATTCCTACACCAACAAGTACAACGAAGACATCCGTTTCGATAACCTCTATATCTCTCGCTACTTTCGGCAGATCGATGCAAGGCGCCGAAAACAGGTGAGCTACCCTCCCTGAGGCTGAGGAGGGGGCTGTTGGGTGGGGGGAGACGGCAGGGAGTTGGCCAAAGAGTCCTAGAAACCTGTGTACGTGGGCCTTGGGAGGGATGCATCCAATGCTAATGGAACCTCCAGCACCAGCAGCAGTCTATCCCGGAGTCTCCGGAGCAAAGCAAAAAAAAAAAAAAAACATTACAGATATTGTGTGACAGATTAGATAATTTTGTAATAGAACTTCCATACATTGATATAAAATATAATGTAGACATATATTGGATGAAAGTACAATATACATTTTAAAATAAAATTGGGAATATCTCATATAAAATGATGGAATAAATAGTTTAATCATGGATGATTAATAACTGATAAATATATAAGCATATGTTACTTTGACAATGGGAAAAAATATATAAAACTGTGAGTAATGACTACGAAAGGATAGCACAAAAGATTTGTAACCAACTGACACACTGTATGTATATAAAATGGAAGATGGTTTTATGTTTTTATGTCTTGCTTATATATGTTTGTCTTAAAAAATAAAAACTTTTATATAAAAAAAAAATACTACTCGACCACCAACCACTTTATGAATTAGATGGAATTATATTTATATTTATATTTATATACTTATACTTATAGATTTATATTTATACTTATACTTATACTTATACTTTTATTTATATTTATATTTATATTTATATTTATATTTATATTTATATTTATATTTATATTTATATTTATATTTATATTTATATTTATATTTATATTTATATTTATATTTATATTTATATTTATATTTATATTTATATTTATATTTATATTTATATTTATATTTATTTGCCACTTATTTCGCAATCATGAAAAGAAAGGAAAAAAACGAAAGAAAAAGAAGGAAAAAGAAAGGAACGAAGTGAAAAGTAAAAATAGAACAAAGGAAAAAAAAAGAACCAGGGAAACGAAAATAAAGAATAAAGCCACGCTTACATGCCGATGAGCTCCCCTGCTCATAGCAGTCTACCTTTGACTAGCTGTAGGCCAAGGTGGGGAGGCTGAGTCTGGCCGAGGGCGGCTCCATGACAGCCTCCGAGGTTGTTTCCCATGGGGGAAGCCGGCGGAGGCTGCTGGGCTTTGTAGTCCTGCCTCAGCCAAGGCTCCATGTCCCATTTCCCCCGAACGAGCAGAAAAAACGGACGCTGCTGCCGCTACGCCGGGCAGAGGAGAGCCAGATCATTGACCCCCTGCGCCTGGCCTTCCAGCCACCGGAGACCAAGAGTGTGGTGAGTGCCAGGGGGCAGCTGGGGGCAGCTGGGCAGAGGGCAAGGGGGACCTGGCCAAATTTGGGGGGGGGGTCCCAGATGACCCTGAGTCAACCGGACATTCATTGAAAGGCAGATGGCCCTCTGAGTGCCTCCATTCATTCCATTCGGTGTTCGTAATTTCAGATCTCAGCTGACTATTTATCCCCTCCCATCCTTCCTTCCTTCCTCCCTTTCCTTTCCCTTTCCCTTCTTTCTTTCCTTCCTCCCTCCCTCCTTTCCATCCTTTTCTCTTTGACTTTTCCTCCCTCCCTCCCTCCCTCTATTTTTTCCTTCCTTTCCTCCTTCCTTTCACTTGTTCATCCTATTTTTCCTCGTTCCTTCCTTCCTTCCTTCCTTGCCTTCCTTCCTGCCTCCCTCCTTCATTCCTTCCCTTTCCCTTCCATCCTTTTTCCTTTTTCTTTTCCTCCCACCCTCTATTTTTTCCTTCCTTTCACTTGTTCCTCCTATTTTTCCTCATTCCTTCCTTCCTTCCTTCCTGCCTTCCGTCCTGCCTCCCTCCTTCATTCCTTCCCTTTCCCTTCCATCCTTTCCCCTTTCTCTTTTCCTCCCTCCCTCCCTCTATTTTTCCTTCCTTCCTTCCTTCTTTCCTTCCTTCCTTCCTTCCTTCCTTCCTTCCTTCCTTCCTTCCTTCCTTCCTTCCTGGCTCCCTCCTTCATTCCTTCACTTTCCCTTCCATCCTTTCCCCTTTCTCTTTTCCTCCCTCCCTCCCTCTATTTTTCCTTCCTTCCTTCCTTCTTTCCTTCCTTCCTTCCTTCCTTCCTTCCTTCTTTCCTTCCTTCCTTCCTTCTTTCCTTCCTTCCTTCCTGGCTTCCTCCTTCATTCCTTCCCTTTCCCTTCCATCCTTTCCCCTTTCTCTTTTCCTCCCTCCCTCCCTCTATTTTTCCTTCCTTCCTTCCTTCCTTCCTTCCTGGCTCCCTCCTTCATTCCTTCACTTTCCCTTCCATCCTTTCCCCTTTCTCTTTTCCTCCCTCCCTCTATTTTTCCTTCCTTCCTTCCTTCCTTCCTTCCTTCCTTCCTTCCTTCCTTCCTTCCTTCCTTCCTTCCTTCCTTCCTTCCTTCCTGGCTTCCTCCTTCATTCCTTCCCTTTCCCTTCCATCCTTTCCCCTTTCTCTTTTCCTCCTTCCCTCCCTCTATTTTTCCTTCCTTCCTTCCTTCCTTCCTTCCTTCCTTCCTTCCTTCCTTCCTTCCTTCCTTCCTTCCTTCCTTCCTTCCTGGCTTCCTCCTTCATTCCTTCACTTTCCCTTCCATCCTTTCCCCTTTCTCTTTTCCTCCCTCCTTCCCTCTATTTTCCTTCCTTTCCTTCTTCCTTTCACTTGTTCCTCCTATTTTTCCTCATTCCTTCCTTCCTTCCTTCCTTCCTTCCTTCCTTCCTTCCTTCCTTCCTTCCTCTCTCCTTCCTTCATTCCTTCCCTTCCCATTCCATCCTTTCCCCTTTCTCTTTTCCTCCCTCCCTCCCTCTATTTTTCCTTCCTATCTTTTCCTCCTTCCTTTCCTTCCTTCCTTCCTTGCCTCCCTCTCTTCTTCCTCCCTCTTCCCTTTCTTCTCTTCCCTTCCCTACCCACCCCTTCCCCAGTTCCTGGAGCTGCTGGGCTGCCTGCCTCCCCTTGTCTTCCTGCTGATGGCCTGCGCCCTGGATTCCCTCCTCTACACCATCTTCAGCACCATCCGGAACCACTCCTTCATCCGGTATTCCTTCCGCAGTGAGTGCCGACCTCTGACCTCCCCCAGCCCCTTGGATGAATCCGCACCGTGGTCCGGAAGGGCAGCCGGTTCCTCTCTCTCCCCTCCCCCCCCACCTTTCAATGGCCTCCATCCTTGGGCAGAGAGGAAATCAAACTCACACCCGAGGGACGCCGCAGGGCGGCTCATTGAATGTAATTTAATGGAGATCCGTGGGGAAGGGACCTCAGAGGTCATTTAGTCCAACCCCGTGGCCAGGCAGGAAACCCTAGAATGTTTGACACAAAATAGTTGTCCAGTTTGTTGTTGGAAGCCCCCAGAGGGAGGGAGGGAGGGAGGGAGGGAGGGAAGGAAGGAAGGAAGGAAGGAAGGAAGGAAGGAAGGAAGGAAGGAAAGAAAGAAAGAAAGAAAGAAAGAAAGAAAGAAAGAAAGAAAGAAAGAATAGCAGATTAACAGAGTTGGGAGGACCTTAGAGGTCTTCTAGTCCAACCCCCTAGGAGGGAGGGAAGGAAGGAAAGATAAATAAATAAATAAATAACAGCAGAATAACAAACTTGGGAGGGACCTTAGAGGTCTTCTAGTCCAACCCCCTTCTAGGCCATTTCAGACAGGTGGCTCTCCAGTCTCTTCTTGAAAACCTTCAGTGTTGGAAAAGTGCCAGACTAGGCACTGGGAGACCCGAGTTCAAATCCCTTCCACCGTCCAACTCAACTCTAGGGATGCCTTTGAGCCAGGGGGAGAAACCCTGGTTTAATCAAAGCTGGCTTAACCAAACCTTCCCCTGCCTTCCACGCAGGCAGCCACCACTTGGAAGTCCAGGTTGGCGGGGAGACCATGATGGCCCGTCTCCTCCGGAGCACCATCGGGGCCCTGAACACATCGTCAGAAATGGTGATGGAGACCAACAACCTGCGTAAGGGGGGGGGGAGAGAAAGAGGAGGGGGCAACTGGCCCTGGATGGGTGGGAGGGGAGGGCTTCTGCTCAGCCAATCAGACGTTTCACCTGCATTTTGCTGCTAGACTTCCTCTGCTGCTGGAGGCTCTATTATGATGGTTCTTGAACTTGGCAGTTTTAAGATGGATGGACTACAACTCCCAGAATCCCTCAGCCAGTATGGTAAACTATAACTCCCAGAATCCTTCAGCCAGTGTGATAAACTATAACTCCCAGAATCCTTCAGCCAGTGTGGTAAACTATAACTCCCAGAATCCCTCAACCACTATAATAAACTATAACTCCCAGAATCCCTCAGCCAGTGTGGTAAACTATAACTCCCAGAATCCCTCAGCCACTATAATAAACTATAACTCCCAGAATCCCTCAGCCATTATAATAAGCTATAACTCCCAGAATCCCTCAGCCACTATAATAAACTATAACTCCCAGAATCTTTCAACCAGTGTGATAAACTATAACTCCCAGAATCCAGTGTGGTAAAACTATAACTCCCAGAATCCCTCAACCACTATGATAAACTATAACTCCCAGAATCCCTCAGCCACTATGATAAACTATAACTCCCAGAATCCCTCAGCCACTATGATAAACTATAACTCCCAGAATCCCTCAGCCACTATGATAAACTATAACTCCCAGAATCCCTCAACCACTATGATAAACTATAACTCCCAGAATCCCTCAACCACTATAATAAACTATAACTCCCAGAATCCCTCAGCCGCTATGATAAACTATAACTCCCAGAATCCCTCAGCCGCTATAATAAACTATAGCTCCCAGAATCCCTCAGCCACTATAATAAACTATAACTCCCAGAATCCCTCAGTCGCTATGATAAACTATCAGTCGCTATGATAAACTATAACTCCCAGAATCCCCCAGCCATAATAGTAAACTACAACTCCACCCCTCTTAAATGAGCCAAGATTGAGAAACAAACCATGTTGGGTGACTAATGATTGGCCGGTTCTTGTTTGTTTTCCTCGGCTGAAGGATCCCTCCCAAAAAAGGAAACTCCCTCCTTCCCATTTCCAAGCTGGGACCCCAGACCTCCCCCCCTTTGTGCTTTGTCGTGCCCCCCACCCCAGAATGTTTGCCAGAACCGCGAGGGATGAGCCAGGACGAGTACGTGAAGACTGCCATCCCGCTAGGCGCCCTGGTGATGTTATGTTTCCTGCAAGTCTACGTTTTCCGTCTCCGGAGAGTCATCGCAGCCTTCTACTTCCCCAAGGTGGGAGGGAGAGTTAACCGCATGTCGCCCTCCATCCCTCCCATGTCTGCCCCCTTGATCAGTGCAAAGCCCCCCGGCCCCCCACCCCACAAAAGGGGAAGGGGACGACTGGAGCAGACAGGCTGATATGATGGGGTACTTGCTAGGTGCAAAATGGGTCATGAGAATTGAGGATTGTAAAATTGCATCCATTGGCGTCTTCTGGCTGCTGTGTGTCTTTGAGCTATGAGAGGTCCCAGAATTCACCATGGGTAGACTACATTTCCCAGAATCCCCATGCCAGCATAGGTGGATTTCAACTCCCAGAATCCTCCACCCAAGCATGAGTAGACTACAACTCCCAGAATCTCCATGCAAGCATGGGTTTCCTACAACTCCAGAATCCACCAGTTAGCATGGCGGAACTACAGCTCCCAAAACGCCCAGCCAGCCTGAATGGACTACAACAACTAGAATCCCCCAGCTAGCATGGGTGGACTACAACACCCAGAATTCCCCAGCCAGCACAGGTGGCCTACAACTCCCAGAATCCCCTAGCCAGCACGTGCACGGGTATACTACAACTCCCAAAATTTCCCAGCCAGCATGGATGGACAACAATTCCCAGAACCCTGAAACCAGCATGGGTGAACTAGAACTCCCAGAATCCCCCAGTCAGCCCAGGTGCACTAGAACTCCCAGAATCCCCCAGTCAGCCCAGGTGCACTAGAACTCCCAGAATCCCCCAGTCAGCCCAGGTGCACTAGAACTCCCAAAATCCCCTAGTCAGCCCAGGTGCACTAGAACTCCCAGAATCCTCCAGTCAGCCCAGGTGCACTAAAACTCCCAAAATCCCCCAGTCAGCCCAGGTGCACTAGAAGTCCCAGAATCCCCCAGTCAGCCCAGGTGCACTAGAACTCCCAGAATCCCCCAGCCAGCACGTGATTTGATCCTTATTTTTTGTGTGTCTCTTTCTGACAGCGCGAGAAGAAGCGAATTATCTACCTCTACAACGAGATGTTGCGTCGGCGCATGGCTTTTGTCATTGTGCAACGCAAACGCATCATTCTCCGAGCTCGGAGGCGTAAGAGAGTGGTGAGTAAATCCCAGCATGCCAGCCCTGCGAGGTAGGCCAGGTTGAGGAAAAACCACGACACAAGAAGAAATACCCCTTTTTAAAAAAAAGAAGAAGAAAGGGATTCACTCCACTATTCTGGCAAGGAAGGAGGTGCGAAACTTGGAACCACACCGCTCGCCCAACGAGAAGTTTTATTTAAAAAATAAAAAGAGAATAGGGGAGGAAATTGAATAATGAAATGATTAGGTATGTCTATAAATGCTATGGTGGCCGGCATGAGAAGAGAGCACTGAAATGTTGAACAAGTTAAGGAATGAAGGATTATAATTGAATGTCAATATGTGTATCAAGAGATATGGTTGGTTTTATTCATTTGTCTTGTACTAAAATGTACGACATATGGGTGCCACACTGTTGATGTGTTGATGTGTAATGTGTAGATGTTCTGACCCAAGATGTGTAATGTGTAGATGTTCTGACCCAAGATGTGTAATGTGTAGATGTTCTGACCCAAGATGTGTAATGTGTAGATGTTCTGACCCAAGTAAACAAACACCAAACAGAGATAAAAGCAAAACCTTTTAATGCTTCTCTCCGAATTCTGTTCATTCACGGTAAAAAGACTATTAGTTTGAATAGTCTTTTAACTGTGAATTAACAGAACAAGTGGTGCAAGGCTGCCAAGAAACCAGATAAAGTTGCCAAGAAGTATTTCAAACACAAAGTGTCTCCAAACACCAACCAAGATAACTGCAAACGTCCACCAGGCTGGAGTGTAAAAACGTCTTTGCTTCCTGCAAAGAGCTCCGGTTTCTCAGCTGGCTTTTATCTCTTGAGGCCATCACCTTGCAGCCTTACACTATCTATTTATCTATCTATCTTTCCTTTGAGCAGCCCTGCACACACACACACACTGGGCCCAGGCTCCTCGGGGTCCTCTTCCTCACGGTTGCCAGCCTCCCCAATCTCCAAAGACAGCACCCCACTTTCCGACGGTCCTGGGCCCATCCTCGCATCGCCTGCAAAGCCCCTCGTCTGAGTCCTCGCTCTCCGAGACCTCAGCCCAGCAAACCACAACAGCAGATTGAAATTTAAAAAAAAAACAAAAAAAACATTGCTTTTTTAAAAAAAAAGAAAAAGAAAAGGAAAGGAAATTTGGGCCTCCCTTGCAGTCGTAAGTTGAGGAGGACTATTTCTCTCCACTCTGTGTCTAAAACAGATTGATGCTTGTCAGCCAAGCCAGCTGACCTTCCGCCTGGCTATTTCCGGCTGAGTTTCTGCTTCTGCAAAATATTTTTGGCATGTGGCGCTCGGCTTCCAGCATGGAGCGGCACTCGAACCCGCGACCCCGCCCTGTTAGTTGGCAGTCTCCTTCAGGGTGGGGGGGCCACTCCACCCATGGGCAGGAACGGATGGGTGTTTCCCTCCTTCGGTCCCCACAGCAGGGTCGCCCACCCAAACACCTTTTTTGTGTGTCCTTTGTGGCCAAAACCCAGTCAATCGGATGCCCATTGGCAGTTCTCCAAATCTCCTTTTCTTGGGCCGGTTCCAGTCCTTAGGGTCACTTTCCAGGCAGTGGACTCATAGTTACGACGGTGGCAGAGTTCACATCATCCCCTTTGGCAATCTTGTGACGAGTTGGGGAAAGCCGCTTTCTAACTTAACAAGCCTGTTCTTCATTGAACAATGGCAACGGTTCGCTTTTAATGACGGCGGTGAGGAAATGGGGTTAAAAACTGGGGCCCCACTCCCTTGAGGGGGCCTGTCTCGCTTAGCAACAGGCTTAATTGCGGTCGTTAAGTCGAGCAACTCTCTCCCCCTGTCCTATTTTTTTGCAAAACGGAGAAATCCTAAAATGTTTTTTTGTTTTTTTCTTGATGGCTTAAACCAGGGGTCTTCTTCAAACTTCGACAGCTTATGTTTATGACTTGTGGACTTCAACTCCCAGAATTCCTTCTCATCCAGTCATATTAGACCTCAGGAATTCTGGGAGTTAAAGTCCACAAGTCATAAACTTGCCAAGTTGGAAGACCCTTGTGATAGATGATAGATAGATGATTGATAGGTAGGTAGGTAAGTAGGTAGGTAGGTACGGGGAGAGAGAGAGAGAGATGATAGGTGATAGATTGGGGTCTTCAAACTTGGCAACTTTAAGACTTCAACTCCCAGAATTCCTCCTTCTCCAGTCATGTTAGCTCAGGAATTCTGGGAGTTGAAGTCCACAAGTCAAAAACTTGCCAAGTTTGAAAACCCTTCATCTATCTATGTATCTATTCTGTCTATTCTCTCTCTCTCTCTCTCTCTCTATCTATTCTCTCTCTCTCTCTTCTCTCTCTCTCTCTCTCTCGCTTTCTCTCTCTCTCTCCCTCTCTCTATTCTATCTATCTCTCTTTCTATCCATCTATTCTACCCCTCTTTCTCTATTTATCTATTCCAGAGGTCTTCAAACTTGACAGCTTTAAGACTTGTGGACTTCAACTCCCAGAATCCCTCCTCCTCCAGTCATGTTAGCTCAGGAATTGTGGGAGTTGAAGTCCGCAAGTCTTAAAACTTGCCAAGTTTGAAGGCCTTTGGCTTAAACAAATCACAGCTATTTTATTTTGCAAAGAATTTGCTTCTGGGAGGCCTACGATACCAATTTTATTTTTTTATTTGGGGTTTGGGGGAAATGGTGGAGGATTTCAACTCCAAATTTGTCTCCCTTTTTAGAAAAAGCCACTGCTGAACCAGATCGGACGCTGGTGTCCATTCCTGAAACGGTTCCTGGTTCGCCAATGCATTCTTTGCAACCGGCCCGAATCCCGCAATTCGTTGGTGTGTTCGAATCCCGACTGTGAGACGGTTTACTGCCGAATTTGCTGGAAAGACCTTGGCAAAATCTGTTTTGCCTGCAATTCGGACGATCTGGTTTCCGATGATGAGAGCAGCGATGGGGGAAGGGGCTATGCCGATTAAATTGTGGCATTTTTCCTGCCTTTGGGTATTAAATGGAGGATTTTTTTAAAGAAAGATTTTGTTTAGGGCAGAGGTCTCCAAACTTGGCAACTTTAAGACTGGTGGACTTCAACTCCCAGAATTCCTCCTCCAGCCATGTTAGCTCAAGTTGCCAAGTTTGGGGACCCCTGGTTTAAAGGTCTGCATTGGACAGCAGTTGCTTGTATAAGTTGTGGATTATTTATACTTGCAGTGAAGGAAGGAATAGAGAAGAGGAGGAGGGAAAGAATAAAGGAATAGAGAGAGGGAGAGAATAAAGAAGGGAAAGAAGGAAAGAAAGAAAACGAAAAGGAAGGGAAGAGAGGGAGGGAGGAAAAAGAAGAAAGAAGGAAGGAATAGAGAAGAAGGGAGGGAGAGAGGAATAGAGAAGAGGGGGAGGGAAGAATAGACAAGGGCGGGAGGGAAAGAAGAAAGGAATAGAGAAGTGAGAGAGAGAGAATAGAGAAAGAAGGAAAGAAAGAAAACGAAAAGGAAGGAAAGAGGGAGGGAGGAAAAAGAAGGAAGAAGGAAGGAATAGAGAAGAAGGGAGGGAGAGAGGAATAGAGAAGAGGGGGAGGGAAGAATAGACAAGGGCGGGAGGGAAAGAAGAAAGGAATAGAGAAGTGAGAGAGAGGGAATAGAGAAGGGAAAGAAGAAAGAAAAGGAAGGAAGGAAAAGAAGAAAGGAGGAAAGAAAGAAAAGGAAGGAAGAAGAAAGGAATAGAGAAGTGAGAGAGAGGGAATAGAGAAAGAAGGAAAGAAAGAAAAGGAAGGAAGGAAAAGAAGAAAGGAATAGAGAAGTGAGAGAGAGGGAATAGAGAAGGGAAAGAAGGAAAGAAAGAAAAGGAAGGAAGGAAAAGAAGAAAGAAGGGAGGAATAGAGAAGACAGAAGGAGAAAATAGAGAAAGGAGGGAGGGGAAGAGAGAAGGAGGGAGGAAGGAAGGAAGGAAGGAAAAAGAAGGGAAGGAGGAAGGAAAGTAGACTCTGCGTTTCAAAGATCCAGGGAGAAGATTCACCCATCCCCCGACCCTTAACAATTCTCCCCCCCCCCGCCGCCTTTAGCCAAGACCCTCCCCCTCCCCAATCTCCCCCACCCAGCCTTCCAACGGGGGGGGGGGGTTCTTTCCCCCAACCAGGCAAGCGCTCCCAAGGGCGCAGCGCAGGACCAGCGCCAACCTTTCCCTTCCCTTCCTCTCTTCTCGTCCCGGATACCCCCCCCCGCAGGTCGACCCCCCGCCTGCCCGCTGGGCAGGGGAAGAAGCCCCCCTTCCCCTCCCTCTCCCTACACACAGAGAGAGAGAGAGAGAGAGAGAGAGCTTCCAGCTGCTGCACGGGCTCTTCGGCCGGGCGCGCCCAGCGGGACTTTGGCCCTCGCAGGGTGGGGTGGGGGGAAGAAGGGTGGGGGTGGGGGGCTTGCTTGGAGAAGCCGAGCCAGAGCCGGGGCGGAGGCCAGGGAAGGGCGGCCGGCAGGAAGTTCCCGTTTCTCGGGCGGGCCCTGCTGCAGCTGCAGCGGCGTTGCAATGCGAGGCGGAGGCAGCAGCCAGAGGAGGAGGAGGAGGAAGAAGAGGAGGAAGAGGCGGCGGGTTGCAAAGGCTCAAGAGCCACCTCTTGCAGCAGCGGCGGCGGCGGCGGCGGCTCCGGACACCGACTAACTGAGCCGCAGCCCGGAGCCCGGAGCTCTTGAGCCGAGCCGGAGAGAGAGAGAGAGAAAGTGACCCCCGGAGTGTGAGGATGCCGCTTCGGAGAAGAGAAGAGGCGCCGCGGTTGCTGGTGTTGCTGGTGGCGTCCTGGGGATGCGTGGCAGGTGAGGGGAGACCACCAACCCCTCCCCCCACAAGGGGGGTAGACTGGGGAGGAGGCGGAGGATCCGAGCAGCCTGCCGTAACACACACACACACACACACACACACCCCGGTAAGGTGCGCTGCGGTTGGTGGGTGCCTGGAAGAGGGCTAAGCTCGCTCGGAAGCTGGGAATTGGGTCTGGGGTCGTCGCGGGCAAAGTTTACCCCCCTCCCCACAGCTCGCTCTGGAGGCACGGGATAGGGTCTGGGGTCGTCGGGGTCGGAGGCAAAGAAACCTCCCCCCCCACGTGACAGCTCGCTCGCAGGACGGAATTGGATCTGGGGACGTGGGGGGGGGGGCAAAGTCCCTCCTACGGTTCGCTCGGAGGCTGAGAATTGGGTCTGGGGGTGTCGGGGTCTGATGCAAAGAACCTCTCCCCCGTGACAGCTGGCTCGGAGGCTGGGAATTGGGTCTGGGGGTGTGGGGTCTGATGCAAAGGAAACCCAACCCTCCCCCCCCCCCGTGACAGCTCGCTCGCAGGACGGAATTGGTTCTGGGGACATGGGGGGGGGCAAAGTCCCTCCTAAGGCTCGCTCGGAGGCTGGGAATTGGGTCTGGGGGCATTGGGGTCTGATGCAAAGAAACACACACACACCCCCGTGACAGCTCGCTCAGAGGCACGGAATTGGGTCTGGGGGCATCCGGGTGGTGGACAGAGTCTCTACCTCAGTCTTTCTTCAACATGGACTACATCTCCCATCAGCCCCACCAGCTGGCTGTGCAGGCTGGAACCAAAGGGAGGGGTGATGATGCAATCTGTTTGGGGCCCACCAGGCAGGGGGGGGGGGGAAATTGAGATAGATAGTAGAAATAATCAAACCCAAACTCCGGTGCCATCCGTCCCTGTCCAACTACTACAATTCCCATCATCCAAAAGAAACTTCTCGTTTGCTGATTTAAAAGAATCTGCTCTGGGCCAAGTGCTTCCTCCTGTTTCTAGTCCTTAAGATTTGATGAAAACCTCAGGAGTTTAATCTCAGCACCTAAATAAATCAGTGTTTTTCAATCTTACCAATTTTAAGATGGGCAAAAACTATAGATATATGGGGGGAAAAATAGGATTTTCGTGAGGACTAGCACCCTCCTGGCAAAAGTTCTGGTGGCTTCCAGAGCAAAGAATTGGGTGCTGGACATAGGCTGGCTCCCCAAGTGAGATGCATCAAATATTATACGCCTTCAACAGGGATATTTGATGAAAAACATGCTGGCTGGGGGATTCTGGGAGTTGAAGTCCATGTATCTTAAACCAAGCTGGCTGAGGAATTTATTTTATTTTATTTTATTTATTTTGCCAAAAGCTTACAATATAATAAAAATAAGAATAAATATAAGTTTAAATATGAGAAATAGGAACTAATCATTGGGGACAGTAGGACAGGGACGGTAGGCACGATGATGCGCTGCCCTGAGTTGGTCAGGCTGGAATTCTGGGAGTGGAAGCCCACCCCTCTTAAAGCATGCAGGCTGGGGGATTCTGGGAGTTGAAGTCCAACCCACCTAAAGCCTGCTGGCTGGGGGATTCTGGGGGTTGAAGTCCTCCCCTCTTAAAGCATGCAGGCTGGGGGATTCTGGGAGTTGAAGTCCTCCCCTCTAAAAGCAGGCTGGCTGGGGGATTCTGGGAGTTGAAGTCCTCCCCTCTAAAAGCATGCAGGCTGGGGGATTCTGGGAGTTGAAGTCCTCCCCTCTTAAAGCCTGCTGGCTAGGGGATTCTGGGAGTTGAAGTCCTCCCCTTTTAAAGCCTGCTGGCTGGGGGATTCTGGGAGATGAAGTCCTCCCCTCTTAAAGCCTGCTGGTTGGGGGATTCTGGGAGTTGAAGTCCTCCCCTCTAAAAGCTAGGGGATTCTGGGAGTTGAAATCCTCCCCTTTTAAAGCCTGATGGCTGGGGGATTCTGGGGATTGAAGCCCCCCCCCACTGAGAGATTCCCCTCCCCTCAACCAATGTGGAAATCCAACTTCTGGTGCACAGGAGAAGACACCCACCCTCCCCCGTCCTCACCCTTCAAAGAAGACCCCCCTCCTCCCCCCCTCCTCCCCCCCCATTAAAACCAACATTTCCCCCTCTTCGCAGATGCTTCCGGCCCACCATCACCACCCTGGAGCCCCCCACTTGGCCTGTGTTCGTGGCTGGTCACCCCGAGAATCGTGCCCGTCGAGTTGCCATCGGTAAGGCGTTCAATCGCACAACCAGCCGGTTTGGGCAGCCGCCTGGTTGTTGGGCCGGTTGGATGAGCTCATCTCCTGTGCCTCACCCCGGCCCACCCCTCCCCCCCCCACGGCTTGCCCTCCCCCCCAGTGCCATGGAAGCAGGGGGGAGGAGAGGCATTTCTGCCTATGACTATAGGGCAGGAAAGGCCTGGGTGCAGGAGGGAAGGGAAGTGTGGCAGACACCTTCTGCAGCATGCCGGGGCGGAGACATCTACCCACCCAACCCCCAAAGGGTGGCTTGCCCCCAACCCAGGCGGTGGAGGGGAAAGGGGGCAGGGGTGGTGTGTAGGGCCTCCCAAGCGCCCTGCTCCAAAAAGGGGAGGTCCCATCCTTATTTCCACCCCACCGCCCAATTCTCTTCTCTCTTTTTTCTGTTTTTGGTCTTTTCAAGGATCCCCACGGATTCCCTCCTCGCCTGCAACTTGCTCTCGAGGTGGAAGGGGAGGGTCTCCTCGTGGATTTGGCACAGAATCGGTGAGGCGGCAGGCAGGCCTGTGTGTGTGTGGGGGGGGGGGGCAGCGGTGTTGCCAGAGTTCCCGGTTGGAGGCGTCCCCCAAAGTCCTAGAGAAGTTCAGCCTGTCCTTCTTAAAGTTGAAATCCCCGAAGTTGTTGGAGGTGCTTAAATGGGGAGACATGCCCTGATCTTGGAGGAGGAGGAGAGGGGGGGTCAGACTGGATGACCTCAAGGGTCCCCCTCTGATTTGGGGGTTCTGTATGCAAATATAAATTCAGATTTGGTTTAAAAAAACAAAAACAAGCACAGAAAAGGAGAAAGCCCCAGGAAAGCCCTAAGGCTCTCATGCTCAGACTTCAGCCCTGAGCATTCAGTAGAGCTTCCCTAGGCAGGAACAGTCGGTCTTAAACACCCTGGAAGAAGAACTAGGAGTTTGAAGGTGATAAAAGCGGTATTTTTTTAAAAGAAATAAAATAAAAATAAACCGCCTTTCTTGCACGCGAAGTTTCTTCGCAGCGTGCCGGAAAGAGGAACAGATTCTGGAGAGGCCCAGCTGAGCCAAAGACCCCAACATAGCAAGCTTGCTGTGATGGCATTTGTGTTGAATGTTGGTTTGTTTGTTTGTTTTCCTTCTCAGGGAGCTGATGATGGGCGGCTCGGCGTTAACCTACTATCTCCCAAACGGGACAAGAACGGTGCATCCCACCGACTCGGAGGTAAGGCCCACAGTTTTATTTCCTCAGTTTTATAGGCCAGAGATCAGCCTTCAGTGAATGAACAGAGAACATAGAAGAACAGAGTTGGGAGGGACCTTGGGAGGCCATCTAGTCCAACCCCCCTGCTCCAAAGCAGGCGCAAATATTAGCCTCTGCCTGGGATCCAACTCGGTTCATTGAGTTGTCTCAAACAGCCCAAATACGGAACCATTTGTTGAACTGATCTACAGAAGATGTTTTAACATCAAATGCCCCCATGGAGATGTTGTAAAAACTCAGTTTGGGTACCCCACTGAAGATGTGGGGTGTGGGGGTCACAGCTGACGCCCCCCCACCCCAATCCCCAGTTCCTTATTCTGATGGGAGGTAGCATTCAGCAGACCTGGAGGTTAAACCTTGGCTTATCCGTTGTGCCCTGAACAAGCCTGGATTCCATCAGTGAAACGCTGGCTTGTTTATATTTTGTAACGGGCAAAAGAGGAATGTCGTGGTTGGTTTCAACCGAATTAAGATCTAAGCCCTTTGCTCTGCTTTGTTTGGTCGTTGTTGTTTTTTTAGGGCAACTGCTGTTATCGGGGTAGCATCCAAGGGTACCCCGACTCTTGGGCCAGCGTCTGTGTTTGCTCAGGTGTAAGGTAAGGACGGACAAGATCAGGGCAGCATTGGAGCTCTCCTCCCACTTTTACTTTCTCCTTCCTCCTTGTTCATTTTCACTTTCATTTTTTCCCCTTCCCTCCCCCTCCCTTTGCTTTCACTCTCTTTCCTCTCCTCCATGTTCCCTTTCACTTTATCTTTCCTTTTCCTTCCTCACCTTCTGCTTTCGCTTTCGCTTTTCCCTTCCTTTCCTTCATGTTCCCTTTCCCTTCCCCTCCCTTTACTTTCGCTTTCGCTTTTCCCTTCCTCTCCATGTTCCTTTTCCCTTCCCCTCTCTTTACTTTCGCTTTCGCTTTTCCCTTCCTCTCCTCCATGTTCCCTTTCCCTTCCCCTCCCTTTACTTTCGCTTTCGCTTTTCCCTTCCTCTCCTCCATGTTCCCTTTCCCTTCCCCTCCCTTTACTTTCGCTTTCGCTTTTCCCTTCCTCTCCTCCATGTTCACTTTCCCTTCCCCTCCCTTTACTTTCGCTTCTCTCTTTCTCTCCTCCATGTTCACTTTCCTTTACTTCCCTCCCTTTGCTTTCGTTCTCCCTTGCTCCTTCCTCTCCTCCGCATTCACTTTCACTTTCTCCTTCCTTTCCCTTCTTCACCCCCCCTTTCGCTGTCAGTTTCTCCTTCCTCTTCTCCGTGTTCGCTTTCCCTTTCATTTTGTCCTTCCCTTTCCTTCCTCGCCCTCTGCTTTCACTTTCTCCTTCCTCTCCTTGTTCCTTTTCAATTTTTTTTTATCCCCCTCTTTGCTTTCACTTTCACTTTCGTCTCCTTCTCCCGGTTCATTTTCCCTTTCATTTATCCTTCCCTTCCCCAAGTTTTGCTTTCGCTTTCTCCTTCCTTGCTACAGTGGTTTGTTTCCCCTGTCCTTTTAGCCTTCCCTTCCCCCTTCCCGTTGCTTTCGCTTTCACTTTCACTTTCTACCCTTGCTTTTCCTGAGGCATCGGAGCCCCACCTTTTGCTGATCTCCCAGGACTCTCTTCCGGGACAACCCTATTGCCAATCCCATCATCCCCAACCGGTAGTTGCATCCTGCAGCGCTCACCTTAAGCCATCCAAAATCAACGCCTTGCGGAGACCACCGAGGCTCAGCGATACGCCAAGTGGCCAACTGCAATCGGATCGTGTTTATTGATCTATTTCGAAGGACTTTAAACAAAAACAAATCTTCATACAAAGCAAAATTATTCCCATTTTTTTTTCCATTCCAGCAGACCCGGAAAAGAACTAAACAGGCAACCTGAACACCAAATTTTGACCGAAAAGCGTGCCTACATTGCCCTCTCTGGTGCATTTCCCCCCAAATTTGAGCAAATTCACCACCCTGAACGCCAAAGAAATCCAAAATATTGCACTTTTAAACATGGCTACTCTCTCTCTCTCTCTCTCTCTCTCTCTCTCTTTGGATCAACTAGTGGTCTCCTGACCATCTCCTGGATTAGAAGCTACAGCTTAGAGTCTACTCCAGGTGGGCAGACGAGGGCCTACCGACTCGAAGGAGCGAAGCCACCCGCAGGGGTTTGTACGCACCGCGGACACTTTCACCCACCTCTGGAGCCCAAACGGGTAGGGCTGAATTGAACGCCTTAAAAATTTTCACTCCGGAGTACAGAAAAACAAAACGGGGTCCCTTCCAACTCTGATTATCTGTTTTCTGTTAGGTGAAGCGAGAAGCAGAGATCGAACGTGGCTACATGGAGCTGGTGATCGTGGCCGACCACGCCGAGGTGAGGATTGTCTTTTTCCACCCTTCCCAATTTGCCCCCAGACCCAATTATATATATATTTTACAGGGCCAGAATCGAAGGGATAGTTAAGTGTCAATTGAACTCTCATGTGGCTAGATCTCAGCGAGTAAGACTTTTTTTCTTCCTCCCCCTCCACTCGCCCCACCTTCACATCATAGGTGCAAGTTTGATTCCCTCAAAGCCGCAGGAATCCCCTAGAATAGATCTAGGGATCCCTGCTTATCCCACTCCTGACACCAATCGTTCCACCTTTCAGTTCAAGCTGGATCCGAACCTCAACCGGACTCGAACGCGGCTCTTGGAAATCGCCAGCCACATGGATGGGGTGAGTCGCGATTCTGACATTTGTTTTCTTTCTCTCTCTTGGCCTGAAACCTTTTCCCTTTTCTGACAATTGACTGTCCAGTCTTGCCTTAAAAACTTCCAGGGATGAAGCACTACAACTTCTGGTGGCAAGCTGTTCCACCGGGTGAATTGTTCTCACTGTTAGCAAGTTTCTCCTGAATTCCAGGTTGCTTCTCTCCTTGGTTAAGTTTCCATCCAAGGAGAGGATTTAACCTACAAATAAGGAGACATTTTTCTGAGAGGGAGAACAATCAACCTGTGGAATGGCTTGCCACCAGACGTTGTGGATACTTCATCACTGGAGGTTTTCAAGAAGAGACTGGGGAGCCATTTGTGAAAAGTAGTATAATATATCCTGCTTGAACAGGGGGTTGGACTAGATGACTTCCAAGGTCCCTTCCAATTCTGTTATTCTGTTATTCTGTTATTCTGTTATTCTGTTATTCTGCTATCCTTCCTTCCTTCCTTCCTTCCTTCCTTCCTTCCTTCCTTCCTTCCTTCCTTCCTTCCTTCCAGTTCTACAGGATGCTGGGTTTGCGAGTGGCTCTCGTCGGTGCTGAAGTCTGGAATAACGGCAACCGGGTGTCGACAAACGGAAGCGCAAAAGAGATTCTCCAACGGTTCCTGGAGTGGAGAGAGAAGGATTTGCTGCCCCGGATTCCCCACGACAACGTCCAGCTCATTGTGTAAGACGTCAGGCGCATACAGGATCTTGAGTCAGCAAGAGGACTAGCAACTTGGGGTTGTTGTCTTTTTTACAATATATTTTTGATTAACTCAGTGCAAAAGATGGAGAGAGAAAGAGAGAGAGAGAGACAGACAGAGAGACACACACACATACACACACAGAGAGAGAAACTCAGAGAGACAGACACACGGAGAGACACACACACAGAGAGAGAGACAGAGAAAGAAAGAGGAACAAAGAATGAAAGAAAGAGAAAGAAAGAAAAAGAAAAAAAGAAAGAGAAAGAAAGAAAGAAAAAAGAAAGAAAGAGAAAGGAAGGAAGAAAAAGAAAAAAAGAAAGAAAGAAAGAAAAGAAAGAAAGAAAGAAAGAAAGAAAAGGAAGAAAGAAAGAAAGAAAGAAAGAAAGAAAGAAAGAAAGAAAGAAAGAAAGAGAAAAAAGAAAGAGAAAAAAGAAAGAAAGAAAGAAAGAAAAAGAAAGAAAGAAAGAAAGAAAGAAAGAAAGAAAGAAAGAAAGAAAGAAAGAAAGAAAGAAAGACAACTTGGTGTAGAATTGTAGCATCAGGCTAGAAACCGTGAGGCCTTAGGCACAAAGCCATTCAGGTGACCTTGGGCCAGTCCCTTTCTTTCAGCCCCCGGAAGGAGGCAATGACAAACTGCTTACACAGAATATAGAACAAGAAGAGTTGGAAGGGACCTTGGAGGTCATCTCGTCCATCCCAGTGCTTGAACAGGAGTCCATCATTTGCACTTTCTGCAAAAAAAACCTTGTCCAGGAAACTGCAGGATCCACTCCAGGCATTTGCTAGGAGTCAACACTGACACATACACAAAACGCACACATACACAAAGGCAAAAGGAAAAACAAAACAAAAAAAAAAAGGAAAGGAGAGACAAAATTACGAAAGAAGGAAACCCCCAAAACGCACAGAAGGGAAACCACGCTTGGCGATTGTCCTCTGTGGGTTGATGTATATATGAATTCATCCTTCAAAGGGACTAGCCACTTGGGTGCCAGAATCCAGAAGCTGGGGGGAGTGGAGCCCTGCAGAGGGTGGGTCTTAAGCTAAGGGGAGGAGCTAATCTCCTCCTATCCCTTCCCTCTGCTACCACAAGATTCCCAAGTGACTGGGGGGACATTTCCCCTTGCCTGTTAAACGTGGGGTAACCCCTCCCACCAAACCCCAAATCCTTCAAACTTCCAACCCGCTTAAAACCATTGTGGCACAACTCCTGCAAAACCAAAGAACTCTTGAGTTTAATTTTTTGTTTTGTTTTGGGTGGGGGACTTTATTCATGCAAACTCTTCCTTTTCCGCCATAGTGGCCCTCCGTTTCCCGCCGGGGTCATCGGTGGGTCGACCCAAGGATCCATTTGCTCTAAACGATCCGGTGGCATCAGCATGGTGAGTTGAAGAAGGGGGGGGGCTTCTCGGCGATGGTTGTTTTTTTACTCCCTTCGGCCGCTTACCCCGGAACAACCGCGGCTGGTTAGCAAGAAGATCAAAGATTCCCAAAGATACATGAGGTGTGTTAAATTTTAGAGGTGGCCTTTAAACCGAATGTTTTTTTCCCTTTCAATAAATCTGGTTGAAGAAAACTCAGAAAATCTTCGCTTTCGGGAGACAGATGGTTCTCAACTTACTGTCAACTCATAAAACAATACTGTATACATGTATTATAGTTGACAACAGAAAGAAGTGGGGGGAGTTTCAAAGAGCAGGCGGCAGTGTGGAATCGAAAGTACATTCCATTCATATTTTCTTCAAAGACTGATTAGATGACTGGCTTCTGTCGTGCAAAAATCTAATGGGAGAGCATGATTGACAACTCTTGGCTATGGCTGTGTTTCATTGGATGATACACCCAGAGGGGTGGGGGTGGGGAAAAGCAGGATCAAGGGTGACAGACAGTGAATTACGTATCTCAGAGTTGGTTACATCCAGTTTAGTGCAGGATGTAGAATGTTAACTTCAAATAAATCTTTTTAAGTTTTGGGAGTGTGGCTCAAGGCTCATGATTTAATCAGAGCAACTGCCGGAATCCTGACACTAATGACCTTTTCTTTAAGCATCCATTCCAGTTTACAAGCCACTTTAAAAAGGGAGTTACGACCAATCCTCACACTTACGACCGTCGCAACATTCCCACGGTTAAGGGATTGAAATTTAGAAATCTGGCGACTGGCACCAATTGACGGCAATTCCAAGCATCCCGGGATGGTGTGAACACCACTTCCTAGCTGGCTTCTGAATTATGACCCCCGGGTCATGAGAATGCCGCAATGGTCGTAAGGGCGAGGACTGGCCGTAAGTCACTTATTAGTGCTGTTTTGAACGTAGAATGGTTGCTAAATGAATTGTTATATGTCGAGGCCTTTAGAAACTAGTTGTTTTGAATGAAGCTGGAAGTGCACAATTCCCTTTTCCTGAATCCCGATTTGTTTTCCGTCCCAGGGCCACTCCGTTAGCTCCTTAATCATGGCTTCCACTCTTTCACACCAACTTGGCCACAATCTCGGTCTCACCCACGACAGCGACGGCTGCGGCTGCAACACTTCCATCCGTCCCCAGAGCCGGAAGTGCATCATGGAAGCACCGACCGGGTGAGTGTGCGAACGTTTTCCTGGCCCCCAAAGTCGGCTTCCATTTTTCCTAGTTGGTTTTCCGGGAACTGGAGAATTTCTCACTGTTTTTTTTTTCCAGAGTGATTTGAAACATCGCGGAGAATTGGAAGTGAAAAACAAAATAATAAAGAGAGTTGGAAGGGACCTTAAAGGTCTTCTAGTCCAACCCCCGGCTCAGGCAGGAAACCCTATCCCATTCCAGACAAATGGTTCTCCAACATCTTTTTAAAAACTTCCAGAGTTGAAGCACCCACAACTTCTAGTGGCAGGCTGTTCCACTGGTTAGTTGCTCTGTTGGAAAGTTTCTTCTTAGTTCCAGGTTGCTTCTCTCCTGGGTTAGTTTCCATCTGTTGCTTCTTGTCCTGCCTTCTCGGGGGCTTTGGAGAATAGACCGAACCCCCTCTTCTTTGGGGCAGCCCCTCAAATATTGAAACAAATTTCCTGACAGTGAGAACAATTAACCAGTGGAACCGCTTGCCACTAGAAGTTGTGGTTGCTTTATCACTGGAGGTTTTCAAGAAGAGATTGGATAAGCACTTGTCTGAAATGCTGGAGGGTCTGCTGCTTGAGCAAGGGGTTGGGCTAGAAGACCTCTGAGGGCCCTTCCGACTCTGTTATTCTTTATTCTGGGCAGGGGGTCAGACTAGAAGATCTCTTAGGTCCTTTCCAACTCTGATATTCTCCATTCCGGGCAGGGGGTCGGACTAGAAGACCTCCGAGATCCCCTCCAACTCCAGTAGCAAGGCAGAGATCCACACCCTCACCTCCCGTCCCCCACGCTTCGAAAGTCGGCATTCGCCCTGAAACTCCCTCCCTTCTCTCCTTCGGCAGGATTATGCCCGGGTTGAGCTTCAGCACCTGCAGCCAGCAACGCTTCCGAGAAATCTTCCAGAGCAACCAGGTGGGCTGCCTCCTGGACCAGCCTGAGCCGGCCCATTTGGGGAAGTCCCATTGCGGGAACCGCCTGGTAGAATCCAGAGAGGAGTGTGATTGCGGCCTCTTTTTGGTAAGAAAGACTGAAAAAAACCACCCAACCACCACTCCTTTTTTCTCCCTGCTACCTTGAGCACAAAGTCCAGCAATGGTTTCTAAGTAGCAACAAAAACGAATTGCATTCTTTTCTTTAACCGAAGCCATCGATTTAGTCTAATAATAATAATAATAATAATAATAATAATAATAATAATAATAATAATAATAATAATAATAATAATAATAATAATAATCGATAATCGATAATCGATAATGATAATAATAATAATAATAATAATAATAATAATAATAATAATAATAATAATAATAATAACAACAATAACAACAACAACAACAATAATAATAATAATAATAATAATAATAATAATAATAATCATCGATAATGATAATCGATAATGATACTGATACTGATAATGATAATAGTTGTTGTGGTTGTAGTTGTTGTTTGTTTGTTGTTGTTGTTGCTGTTTCTGTTGCTATTGCTATTGCTATTGTACAAAAAACTACAGTGTACAAAGCAAACCAGATAACCATGCTGGGTTTCATATCCCAAATCACTAGTCGAACACTTCCCAAGCATTTAGGACCGTGTGATGTATCGGCGGATTATGCGAGCAGATCCCAGTAAGGTGGCCTTCTGCACCTTCTGCCAATGGTGATTTTGCCATTGCCAATTGTTTTGAAGTGCTTGCCTAGGTATTATTATTATTATTATTATTATTATTATTATTATTATTATTATTATTATTATTATTATCATTATTATTATTATTATTATTATTATTATTATTATTATCATTATTATTATTATCATTATTATTATCATTATTATTATTATTATTATTATTATCATCATCATCATCATCATTATTATTATTATTATCATTATTATTATTATTATCATTATTATTATTATTATTATCATCATCATTATTATTATTATTATTATCATTATTATTATTATTATTATTATCATCATTATTATTATTATCATTATTATTATTATTATCATCATCATCATCATTATTATTATTATTATTATCATTATTATTATTATTATTATCATCATCATTATTATTATCATTATGATTATTATTATTATTATCATTATTATTATTATCATTATTATTATTATTATTATTATTATCATTATTATTATTATTATTATCATCATCATCATTATTATTATTATTATCATTATTATTATTATTATTATCATCATCATTATTATTATCATTATTATTATTATTATCATCATCATCATCATCATCATTATTATTATTATTATTATTATCATTATTATTATTATTATTATCATCATCATTATTATTATCATTATTATTATTATTATTATTATTATTATCATTATTATTATTATCATTATTATTATTATTATTATTATTATTCCCCTTTGGGGTGCGTCGGCCTAGAGGTGCAGCTCTTGCCTCCCAACCAGGAGGCTGTGAGTTTAATTCTAGGTGTAAGACAGATGTTTTTCTCTCTCTCTGGCCACAATGTGAATATATCTGCCAAACAAAACTCCACACTGGCGAAAGGAAGGGCATCTGGCCAGTAAACACTCGGCTCCATTCAGTTGCCCAGATTCCACCCCACAAGGGATTATGGGGTTGATAAAAGAAGATTATTATTATGATTATTTCCCCCTTTCCATTTTTTCCTCCTTCCTTCTCCAGGAATGCACAGACCCTTGTTGCAATGCAACCACCTGCCAATTGGTACCAGGAGCCCAGTGTGCCACCGGACAATCTTGCTGTCACCAGTGCAAAGTAAGGTATACCCCCTCCCCAAAATGCAGGGGGAAACCCCTTCCTTTCGTCCTGAGCGCTCTTTTGATACCAAGCAGGATTTGGCCAGGAGCCCTTTTCGTTCCCCAATCCCGAAGAATCGTGGATTCTGTTCTTGTCCTCGATCCTCAAGTGTCATTTGAAATTCCC
Source organism: Hydrophis major (assembly GCA_033807585.1). Lineage (NCBI taxonomy): Eukaryota > Metazoa > Chordata > Lepidosauria > Squamata > Elapidae > Hydrophis > Hydrophis major. The sequence goes on along the minus strand of CM066333.1, from coordinate 103,999,160 downwards.
AGCTCTTTGCTCAACATCGAGCGGCCCAAATTTTTAGTTGTTTATCCAAAGTGTAAAATACGAAGGAAGACGAAAATAAGGGGAGAAAGGGAAGGAGGAAAAAGGGAAGAGAGAAAAGAAAGTGTGGAGTTCCGACTTCATTTAGCACAGGAGAAAAATTGCTGGGCTAATCCTGTAAGGAAGGCAGGACACAACTTCTTTTTTTTTTTACTTTTGAAAAATAATATATCCCAGCCGTTTCTACAACCTCAAACCTCTCTAATCAGCAAAACCCAAAATTAAAGTTCATAAGTCTCTAGCCGCATCTCTCGGAGTCAAAAAGATGGATTTATGATGAGTTGACATGTCGGCGTTACCTGGGTGCACCAACTCTGAGACATATAATTCACTGTCACCCTTTAACCTGGTCTTCCCCCACCCCCTGGATGTATATCATGGGTGGGATTCTCCCAGTTCGCACCTATTCGCTAGAACCAGTTGTTAATATTCTAAGCAGTTCGGAGAACTGGTTGCTAGAAAAAATTGCTGGGCTAATCCTGTAAGGAAGGCAGGAAGGAAACATTCTGGTGTTGCTTACAGAAACTGCTTCTCCGTTAACCCATATTACATTCTTGGCAGGACTAGACTTCCTGTCTCAGGAACTTCTCTGGAGTTTTTTTCCCCCTCCTTTGCTGGTACTTTACTTGTGTGGACTGACCATTCAAAGTCACAATGGCACTGAAAAAAATGACTTATGACCATTTTTCACACTTACGACTGTTGCAGCATCCTCACAGTCATGAGAGGGCAGAAGAGGAGATGCATGCCTTGATGTGAGTGATATTGAGTTGGCCATGCCCAGCCAATCACATGACCACCAAGACATGTCCACCCAGTCACATGACCACCAAGCCACGCCTACCACCTAAGCCACAACCATGGTTGTTAAAAATTTCAATCCCACCCCTGATGTATATTCTCCATTGAGACACATCCATAGCCAAGAGTCATCAGTCTTGCTCTCCAGTAATAATCTTGCGTGCCAACAGCTTCGGCTGCCTAGCAGTTATCTGAAGCATTTAAGGAATGCACTGCTTTCCCTTCCACTTCCTTTCTGCTGGCAACTAAAAAGACCAAAGGAGTGTTTTTAGTTGACAGCTGCTGGAAATTTGGATGGTCACTAAACAAACTGTTGTAAGTCAGTGACTACCTGTATTGGTAATTTCCCCTCCCCTCTTTCTGTTCCCCCTTGTGTAGCTACGTAGTGCTGGGCACACTTGCCGTCCAATCCAGAATGAATGTGACCTCCCCGAATTCTGCGACGGGACATCCCCACGCTGCCCTTCGAACATCTACAAGCAGGATGGCACCCTATGTGAAGGCGGCAAGGCAGTGTGTCACGGGGGCATCTGCCCCACATACTTAAGTCAGTGCCAAGCCCGTTGGGGTCCCGGTAAGCTGAGGTTCGATTCCCTGGCATTGAATGCAGGCAGCCCCCAATGTACGACCGCAATTGGAAGCGGCATTGCCATTGTTAAGGAAAGCGTTGGTTGAGCGAGTCGCGGCTGGTTTTTTTTTTTTTTTTTTTTTTGCGACCTTTTTCATCACGGCGCTGAAGCAAATGGAGCAGTTCTTAAGTGAAAGACATGGTTGAGGTAGAAAAAGGTGGCTTGGGGACATTAAATATGTCCATGTTTGATTATAAAACCGCTGCTAGAACTCCCAGTCTCCTGGTGATTGGCCCAAGACTGTCGCCGAATCAGTTTTCGTGCCTAAGTGGGACTAGAACTCCCAGTCTCCTAGTGATTGGCCCAAAGTCACCCAATCAGCTTTCATGCCTAAGGTGGAACTAGAACTCCCAGTCTCCTAGTGATTGACCCAAAGTCACCGAGTCAATTTTCATACCTAAGGTGGAATGAGAACTCACCATCCCCCTGGTGATTGGCCCAAAGTCACCCAATCAGCTTCCATGCCTAAGGTGGAACTAGAACTCACCATCCCCCTGGTGATTGGCCCAAAGTCACCCAATCAGCTTTCATGCCTAAGGTGGAACTAGAACTCCCAGTCTCCTGGTGATTGGCCCAAAGTCACCCAATCAGCTTTCATGCCTAAGGTGGAACTAGAACTCCCAGTCTCCTGGGGATTGACTCAAAGTCACCCAATCAGCGTTCCTGTCTAAGTTGGAACTACAACTCACCTGCCCCCACTTTCTTAACCACTAGAATAAACTGGCTGTTTTGTTGGTTCTTCTATTTACCCCCATTAACTGATGACATTTTATGTCTTACTCCCGTGAACTGCTCACCTGGGGAGCCCTGTAGCTGGATCACATTTATTGGCAGAAATGGCCTCTTTCTAAAATTTTATTATTATTTTTTTTCCCCAGACGCAGTTCCCGCGACAGAAGCCTGCGTGGCGTCTCTGAATCAGAGGGGAGATGCCCAGGGCAACTGTGGGCAGAATCCTGCTGGATCCTACGTCTCCTGCACTAAGAGGCAAGTTCTGTCTTTCCTCCCTACAATTTCTGGGTTCTTTTTCACGGCACACCGTGAAAGTTATTTTTTTTTTAAAAAAAAAAAACAACACAAACAAACCATGGGAAAAATAGTCCCGTCTCTCCCCCACACAGCGACATCCGGTGTGGGCAGCTGCAGTGCAAGAAAAAACAGAATGGAACGCTTAGGACCCTCAACTGCCTGCGTGATGCTCTGAAGGTTGTCGTGGCAACTGATGTCGTAGAGGAAGCCAGGACGTTATCCGGGACAAATTGTGGTCCTCATAAAGTGAGTGAGCCTCAGGATGGACTTTTCTGGCCCAGATTTTAGGGAGGAGGGTCAGAGAGAATCAGGGGTGGGATTCTACCAGTTTGCACTTATTCGCCAGAACTGGTTGTTAACATCCTAAGCAGTTGGGAGAACCGGTTGTTAGAAGAAATTACTGGGCTAATCCTGTAAGGAAGGCAGGAAGGAAACATTCTGGTGTTGCTTACAGAAACTGCCTCTCCGTTAACCCTTATTCCATTCTTGGCAGGACTGGACTTCCTGTCTCAGGAAACTCTCTGGAGTTTTTTTCCCCTCCTTTGCTGGTACTTTGCTTGTGTGGAGTGACCATTCAAAGTTACAATGGTCCTGGAAAAAGTGACTTATGGCCGTTTTTCACACTTACGTCTGTTGCAGCATCTGCACAGTCATGAGAGGCTAGGCAAGGAGATGCGTGCTTCGATGTGAATGATATTGGCCATGCCCAGCCAATAACATGACCACCAAGCCATGACCACCCAGTCACATGACCACCAAGCCACGCCCACCCAGTCACATGACCAAGCCACGCCCACCAACTAAGCCACACCCACAGACCTGGTTGTTAAAAATTTGGAACCCCACCCCTGGAGAAAATTGCTTCCCTGCCTTAATAAAAGGCCAGTCGCAAAGTCCCCCGAATTACGACCCCCTCCCCCATTGGAGCATCGGTCTCTAAATGAAAACAGTGATTCAGTGAGTTTTTTTCCTCTCGATTTTATGACCTTTTGTATGGCCATTCAGCAAATCACACCGTTGTTAAACCAATCTGGCTCCCTTACCCTCACCCGGGGATCTCATAGGATGCCGCCACCGTTGTAAACTTGTGCCGGGTGCCAAGCCCCTGAATTTTGATCCTGTGACAGCCGCGGTCGTCAGTGCGAGGTCATAACTTCAAGCAGCCGTTAAATGAAGGGTCATCCGTGGAGAATGACCTACAGTTTTTGTTCCTAGGTTTGCATCGACCAGCGATGCCAGGACGTTTCCTCCTTAAAATTACCCGTGTGCCAGTGCAACGGACGTGGGGTAAGTCACATATATATTCCCCCCACCCACCCACCCCCAAACTTTCTCCTTCTCCAAAACTGGTTTTCCAACATCAGAAAACTGTCTTCTGCCTCCCTTCTCCTTCCGCCCCTCCTTAGCAGCCTAGCGGTGGATCCCAGAAAGATAGGAGACCACTGGGAGATCCCACAGCTACCGGTTTACACACCCACACACCCCTCCCGACCCGTGCGAGATCTTCTCCGTTCCTCTCCCCTCTTCTCCCGGCTCGACCCTCTTTTTTAAAACTTGTCCTTTTCAACCCGCAGCTTTGTAACAACAGAGGACACTGCCATTGTGAGCCCGGGTGGGCGGCCCCTGACTGCCAGGTGGGCGGCCTTGGAGGCAGTGTGGACAGTGGGCCCCCAGCCCCGGGGGAAGGTAAGTCGAGGGAGTATGAGTGCGGTGCGTTTGCAATTACATCAACGCACAGACACACTTATATGAAGCATTGCAGGTTGGAAAAGTGTGCACACCTGGGTTGCAAATATGCACAGGTGACTCCCTTTTTTTTGTTCAGTTCCAGCCACCTTTTTTGTGGCTTAGCAACCGGTTCCTACCTGCGTCAATTCTGCCGCAATTCTCCCAACCCCACCTCGGTGTTCGTTCGTTTCCCATTTAAGGAGAGCTTTCCACGGGCAGGCTAGGTCATCAGCGAGTCTTCCTGCCAAAGAGAATCGGCCGGGGTCTCATGTACGACGACCCCCCCCCAGCCACCCCCCCAATTCGCCCAAAAAGACTCCAAACATCTTATAAAAGGATTAAGGAGGGGAGGGGGGGCGATTGCAAAACCAGCCCCCAGCACTGTGGTGGTCTGGAAGAGAGGAAGACACAATGGGAAGGGGAGAAGAGAGAGAGAGGATAGAGAGAGGATAGAGAGAGAGAGAGACAGACAGACAGACAGACAGACAGACAGGAGAGAGAGAGAGAGAATGAGAGAGAGAGAGAGAGAGAGAGAATGAGAGATAGATAGATAGATAGATAGATAGATAGATAGATAGATAGATAGATAGACAGACAGACAGACAGACAGACAGACAGACAGATGAGAGAAAGAGGAGAGATGATAGATGGATGAATGGATAAATGGAGAGATTAGACAGAGGGATGGACATAACAGTGTGATGGATTGATGGGTCGATGGATGGATATAGGTAGACGGACAGACAGATAGACAGATGATACAGATAGCTAAATAAAGGCAGAGAAATGGATGGATGGATAGATAAGGAGAAAGGGAGAAGATGGATGGATGGATGGATAGATAGATAGATAGATAGATAGATAGATAGATAGATAGATGATACATAGGCAGGCAGGCAGGTGATAGATAGATAGATAGATAGATAGATAGATAGATAGATAGATAGATAGATAGATAGATAGATAGATAGATAGATAGACAGACAGACAGACAGACAGACACAATAGATCTTAGATAGCTAGATAAAGAGAAGATGGATGGATGGATGGATGGATGGAGAAAGGTAGATGATAGATGGACAGACAAATAGATGATAGATAGATAAAGAGAGATGGATAGATGAGGGGGTGGGATAGAGAGAAGATGGATGGATCAATAGATAGATAATCCATGTTTGCATACACGGCAATCCAGGGCTGCATGTGGCCTGCGCCCCACCACCTGAAAAGCAAAGCTAGATTCAAACTCATCGCGATCGGCGAACGCCGCAAACGCAAACCCATGCCCTTTGCGGTCTTCCTGGCCTACCGCCTTTCCCATCCCCAGCTCGGAGGCAATCGTGTTCAGATTATTATTTTTTTTCCTCCGTGTTCCATCTCCACCACCTAACCTCAGTCTGACTCTTCCACAGAGAGCGGAAAGCAGAAATGAAACTGGCCAGATTTTTTTCTCTCACCCTCCCCACTCCCCCGGCGTTTTGAGTTTTAAGAAGTGCCTTTTCTTTCTTTCTTTTTTTTTTTGCAAGCGAGCCACAGGCAGGCATGGGGGGTTGTTGAAACCCCGGGTTGTTATGGGATACAACAAGGCCCCCTTTGTGTTAGCACGATACCCGGGCTGCCCCCGCCATTCGGCCTGTGCCCCTTCCAGCCTTGGCATGGGGTGGTAAACACTCGGTTGCTTTGTCCTTTTGCAGCCAGCCACGCAACCTCGACAGCGCTGGTGGTGATCGCTCTCCTCGTGGCGGGATTGCTGGTCGGGGGCCTCTGTTGTGTCAAACGGCTGGGACTTCACAAGCGCCTCTGCCAATTCGGCAAGGGCACAAGTTGCCAGTACAGGTAAGCCCCCCCTTTTTCCTCCTCTTCCTCACTCCCCACTGCGAGGGGTTTGTCTTCCCCCCCCCCAACAAAAACCTGGCCCATTTTATTTTATTTCGGAAATGCCTTCGCCGGCTGTCCTCGTCTCCAACCATTCGGAGCAGCTTCCGTCGCATAAAACCAGAGGTCTCCCAACTTGACCGCATTGAAGACTTGTGGACTTCAGCTCCCAGAATTCCCCAGCCAGCATCACTTTAGGGGCTTGCACTCCCAGAATTCTGGGCGTGGAAATCCACAAGTCTTAAAGTGGGGGGGGGAGGGGGAATATTACAATCATGTCACATAGCAGAATGTTAGAACCTTGTCCGAGTTGGAAGGAAACCTTAGAGGTCTTCTAGTCCAGCCCCTACTTGAGCAGGAGATCTATACCATTATGGATAAATGGATTTCCAGTCTCTTCTTGGAAAAGCCTCTCGTGATGGAGGAGAGAGGGAGGAAAGGAAAGGAAAGGAAAAGGAAAAGGAAAAGGAAAAGGAAGGAAAGGAAAGGAAAGGAAAGGAAAGGAAAGGAAAGGAAAGGAAAGGAAAGGAAAGGAAAGGAAGGAGAAGTAAAAGGAAGGAAGGAAGGAAGGAAGGAAAGGAAGAAAGGAAGGAAAGGAAGGAAGGAAGGAGAAGTAAGAGAAAGAAGGAAGGAAGGAGAAGTAAGAGAAGGAAGGAAGGAAGGAAGGAAGGAAGGAAGGAAGGAAGGAAGGAAGGAAGGAAGGAAGGAAGGAAGGGGAAAGAAGAGAAGGCAGGCAGGAAGGAAGGAAGGAAGGCAGGAAGGAGAAATAAGAGAAAGGAAGGAAGGAAGGAAGGAAGGAAGGAGAAAGAAGAGAAGGCAGGCAGGCAGGCAGGCAAGGAAAGAAGGAAAAAGACAACAGAATAACAGAGTTGGAAGGGACCTTAGAGGTCATCCAACCCCCTGCTCAAGCAAGACACCCTCTCCCATCTCTGACAAAAGGCTGTCCAGTCTCTTCTTAAAAACCTCCAGTGATGGACCACCCACCACTTCTGGTGGCAAGCCGTTCCACTGGTTCATTGTTCTCTCTGGAGGTTGCTTCTATCCTGAATTAGTTTCCATCCATGGCTTCTTAACTTGCCCTCAGGTGCTTTGGAGAACAGATTGAGCCCCCGTTCTTCTTTGGGGCAGCCCTTCAGATATCGCCAAGATGCTATCCTGTCACTCCCTTAGTCTTCCTTTTCCTTCAACTAAACATCCCCAATTCTAAACAAACTAAAATTACCATGGAGTATTTGCAAGGAGCTGGGGTTTTGGGGGGAGGGGGGGTGGATGGGTGGGTGGGGGAGGAGAGAAGAAAGTAACCACGCTTTCTTTTGTGCATTCACTCTGCAAACCTTCCTCTTTAGGACTGAGCCCGAATCCCAGGTGCAGTTCCTTCCCCCAGCCGAAAGGTGCGAAGGAGTATGGGTTTTGGAGTACACGCAGCCCTCGCTCTGCATGCAAAAGGGTGGGGGGCCTTTTTTCAGTCGCCGCAATGACGGGTTTGGTTGTCTCTTGGCTCTGAACGGCGACCGTGCCCTTTGGGGGGGGCAGGGGAGTCCGTCTGCAAGTCCTCCTTGACTTACGACCGTTCCTCGCACTTATCACCGCCGCGGCATCCCTAACCTTGTCCAAATTCAGCTGGCAATGTCTTTGTGACTGTTGTAACACCCTGTGGTTCTCCAGGGGCGATTTTCTCCATGAGTGGAGTCCACGGGGGGGGGGCAGAGGGGGGGAACCCAATTCGCTTAATGATGCCCTGATTCACTTAACGACCGCAGCGATTCGCTTCACACCCCCCCCCCATGGTTTGGACAAAGGTGGCAAAATCTGGCTTTTCCGAGCACCAGCAATGGAAATTCTAGTGCCCCCCCAGCCATCGTAAGTCAAGGACTACCAGCAAACTCTTCCTGGCGCCACCCCGTGCTGCGTCGTTGGCAGTTCTCCCCGCCTCTTCCTCATCCTAGGGCAGGGGGGTTCCCTAAACTTGGCCAACTTTTAAGACTTGTTGGACTTCAACTCCCAGAATTCTCCAGCCAGCACAGCTTACTCCCTTTTATTCCCTTCCTCTGCAATCTCGCTCCACTTTAGGAGGTTAAGAGAAAAAAAAGAAACAGACACAACTGGCTGGGGAATTCTGGGAGTTGAAGTCCAGCAAGTCTTAAAAGTTGGCCGAGTTTGGAGACCTCTGTCCTTAAGGGCTGGGCGCTCCACTTCCTACAAACTTCTTCCTGCAAACTTTAATTGGTAGTGGAATTTATAATTCCAGGTGGGGAGTGTCCAGACAGTTTATAGTTAATTGGGTATTGGGATAGTTAGTTACAAACTGGGAGCTATTCCCCTTAAGGGAATCTATCATGGTAAATGTAGTTAAGGTATCTTTGGGAAATGTTGTCCATATCATGTGGCCACATCCGTAATCCTGATTGGTCACTGAATTGACCCTTGGCTGGGTTATGGGAGATTCCTGCTCTCTTGCCTGAACCCAGCATCATGCTGGCATCTCACCTCCATGCTCCTTGCTCCTTCGATATGGGATGAAAGATTGCCATCCTTTCATACCATAAAGCTATGCAGAGAATGGGACGTTGAGATGAATCGCGAACGTAACCGTGAGTTATATTTGAGGATGCCCGATGAACCAATAAAGAGACTTTGAATGGATGCCTTTGTGGAGTTTAAAGCTGTCTGCCTTAAATTCAGCTAGTAATTAAAGGACAGAACATGCAGGAAAAACTCAAAAGAGGATGGGAAGGCCCGTTTTTAAATGTAAAAACCAGAACCATGGTTTTTGGGCCACCAAACCATGTTTTTTCTTTTCTTCCTGGTCTCCTAAACTTCTTTCCCTGGCCCAGATTGGCACTTTGCAAGTCCTACTCTTCTGCTTTCTAAAAAAAAAAAAATGTTTTTTTTTTTCTGTTGTGCTTTTGGACTTTTTTTGGCTCTCTCTCTCTCTGGGTGTGGTTGGTTCCCTCTGAGTTTGGCCGGCTGCGGCTTCCTGGATCATGGCTTAAATCGCTCTTGTTGGCTTAGCCGAACTTCTACCTGTGAATTTGATTTTTGCAAACAGCTCGGACGGAAGGCCGCGTGGCATGGATGGCTTGCATTGCGGAGTCTTTTTTGCTTTTCCAGGCGGCGGGAAGCGTCTCCTCCGAGCTTCGCCCCAAAACGAGGATTAAACTTATCTCCTCCAACCCTGTTTCCTTCAGGATTACCCAAACAGAAACCCGGAGTTACAGCAAGGCGCCCCCAAACCGTCCTCGCCCTCCTCAGTGGAAACAAAACACGGAGCTTCAAATCATGCCAACGTCTAAGGTAAAAGAGATGGAGGGCTGAAAAAAAAAGCAGAACTCCTTTTTATTCTTCTCCTGCTCATCTTCCCCACCACCACCACCACCAAAAAAGCCAATATTTCTTTCCGCAGAACCAGACAGAAATTCATCCAAGGAAAGATTTTTAATTTTAAAAATTTTAAGATACATCCGTTTGCAAAACCAGAACAATTGTTGCAAATAATAATAATAATAATAATAATAATAATAATAATAATAATAATAATAATAATAATATAATGATGATGATGATAATGATGATAATAATAATAATAATGATGATGATAATAATAATAAATAATAATAATAATAATAATAATAATAATAATAATAATAATAATAATAATAATAAAAGAGAAAACCCAGAAATATTTTGTCTCCTTTCGACTTTGAAAAGTGACAACTATATTTCTAAAGTTGCAGATCGAAATCAGCTGGTTACAATATCTGTGGGTTTCCATGGGGGCTGTATTTTGGGGAGGGGGCAGGGAGGCATGGGAGGGGGAGAATTCAGGGTTCAGCTGGATAAAACGGGGGACCCCCTCTTTGTGTTGACTAAAAAAAACCTGGAATGTTGCAAGTCTAAAAGTACATTTCTCCCGCTGTTCTCATTTACAGCCTGAGAAACTAGGGAAAGTTCCTTGTGAGTTTTTGTTTTTTGTTTTGCTCCACCTGTTTATGCAGCCAAGGACTCGGCTGTCCCTTATCCAACAGTTCTTATTTCCCCACCAGAAAGATAAACCCATTTATTTTATTGTAGGGCGGCTTTAGCAGAAGCTCGCAAGTCTGAAAGTTCAAATCTCCCGCCGTCTCTTTTGTAGTCTGAAAAACTAGAGGCGGTTCCTTCTTGACCTGCTTTCTCCAGCCTTTTTAGAGAGATGTGGGCTCAGCAACCTCTTATCCAAATGTTCCCTGGGCACATATTTTCCCCATCCAATCTCCCAAGGCCCACTCCGCACAGAGAGGAGCGAATTCTACTTTTATTTCTACGGAGATTCTCACTCATCCAGGCCCATGGTTATCCTAAGAAGCAACTGGACTTCCTTAGTTTTTTTGCCCTGAAGACGTTTCGCTTCTCATACCAAGAAGCTCCTTCAGTTCTGGGGGAGGATGGAAGGGTTTATTATATTCCTGTTCTTCTGACCCAAACCCTTTTCCAATAAGACAAACACGAACCAAAAGGAACAGAAACCTTTTAATGAGTCTTACGAATCCCCAGTTAAAAGGCTGCTGCAAACTAATTCACTTCGATAAGCACAAACCTTCCCAAAACTGGGTGAGGCTGCCAAGAATCACAGATAAGAAATACTTCACAACACAAGAGACTTCAAATACCAACCTAAGATGCTATAATGTCCACGAGGCTGAGTTTCAAAACGTCTTTGCTTCCTGCAAAGAACGTTTGCTTCACAGCTGGCTTTTATCTTCTTGAAGGAGGAGCCGTTACCTTGCAGCCTTACTCCCGAGTCGCCCCGTGCTGTTGTTGCTGCTCTTCCCTGTGAGCAATCCTGCACACACGTGCACTTGGCACGGGAACCTCCTCATCGCTGCTGCCAGCCCCCACAATCTCTGAAGGTCTTCCACAACTATTCATTTCCGTCCCCTGCCTTTTATCCCCAGAGCGAGGGTGGGGCCTTGCTCGCAGCGGTGGCTCTTCTGTCCAGGTGTGGGATTCTAGTTTGCAGGTGTGGGATTCTAGTTTGTCCAGGTGTGGGATTCTAGTTTGCACCTATTTGCCAGAACCGGTTGTTAACATTCTAAGCAGTTGGGAGAACCGGTTGTTAGAAGAAATTACAGGGCTAATCCTGTAAGGAAGGCAGGAAGGAAACATTCTGGTGTTGCTTACAGAAACTGCCTCTCCATTAACCCTTATTACATTCTTGGCAGGACTAGACTTCCTGTCTCAGGAACTTCTCTGGAGTTTTTTTCCCCTCTCCTTTGCTGGTACTTTGCTTGTGTGGAGCTACAATGGCACTGAAAAAAAAGTGACTTATGACCCTTTTTCACCCTTACGACTGTTGCAGCCTCCCCACAGTCACGAGAGGCCAGACGAGGAGATGCATGCCTCGATGTGAGTGATGTTGAGTTGGCCACACCCAGCCAGTCACATGACCACCAAGCCATGCCCACCACCTAAGCCACGCACCCCCCCCGCCAGAACTGGTTGTGAAAAATTTGGAATCCCACCCGTGCTTCTGTCCCAAGGACCGGCCCATAGATTTCCACTGCTCTCTCCTCTCCTCTGCGCATCAGGCACTGTACTCAGCTATTCCTCCTCTTCCTCATCGGCCCCCTCCAGACCTGGGGGCTGTTGACTCTCCATCTGAGGGCTGACGGACAGCCCCGTCTCTGTCTCTCTTGTCTCTCTGCCCTGATGCTGACCCTGAGTCTCAACCACCACTACCACCTCCTCCTCAGATTTGGTTGCTGGAGAGGCCGGTGGCCAACAGACAACGACAACAAGGTCTTTCCCGCACACCATTTTGGTGGACGGGGTAAAATTGCCGGTCTTTTCTTAGGCTCATCCCCGGGAATCTGGGGGCCAAGTCACCCAAGAGAGCAAGCAGAGGAAAACGGGGGGGGGGGTGGTGAATCACAGACACACACACACACACACACACACACACACACCCAACCTCCCTCTAAAACTTGGCTCGCCCTCCTCCGTGTGCCTGTCTTGTCTCTACCTTCTCTTGCCAGTTTGGTGCATGGTGCATGGCGGCCCCCCCGCCCCCCCCCCAAACCACGCATGACGTAACCTCCAGCATGCGGCCAGTGCCGTGTTTAGCCTCCTCGTTCCATTCTCTTTCTCTCTCTTGTCTTCCTTTCTTCTCCGGGCGGCCCCCTTTTTCTGTCTCTCGCTGCAGCAGCCCGTGGCGATGGGTGCCTCGCGGCCTGAGCCCCCCGCCAAGCCGCTCCCGCCTGACCCGATCCTGAAGGATCTGCAGGTAACCGAGTGGGGAGAAAGGAGAGGGAAGGGGAGGGAGAGGGCGAAATCTTGTTCTTCGAGGCTGCAGCATGTGTGTGGCATGAAGAAGCATGACCCCCCCCTTCCTGCTCATGTGGGACCACCGCTATTCCAACTCCGGATTAGCAAGGAATTGGAGAGTGGAATCCACTCTTTCCGAAGGTCCCCCGAAGAGCTTCGAGGAAGATTTAACAAACAGGTAGTCCTCGCTTTACAACAGCTCACCCGGTGACCGTTCCGAAGTTACGACGGCACTGGGGGAGGGAGGGAAGCAGGGATCTAGGACCGGTTTACACCCACCCACCCCCTGCAGTCCCCTGATGGGGGAATTCTTGGCAAGGGGCTCGTATTTATGATGGTTGCAGGGTCCCAGGTGTGCGTGCGTGTGTGTGTGTGTGTGTGTGTGTGTGTCACACAATCCCCTTTTGCAACCCTCGGACCGGGTAAGCCAGATTCGCCGGATAACCACACTGCCGATTTAACGAACCGCAGTGGGTTCCCCTGAACAAGAAGCGTCACAAAAAGCGGGGCGAATCGTGACTTCACAAAACATCTCGCTTAGCGACGGGAAAGGTTGGGGCTCCCCATTATGGTTGTAAGTCGAGGACTGCCCTGTATTATGTCCAATACTGCCTAGCAACAAATCCGTTGCAGGGGTTTTTTCCCCACCCCCCCACCCCTGAAAATCCTTAAGAAGGTTAATGTTTCTTCTTAATAAATTACCATTTCTTATCTCCTTTCTAAATAATAATAATAATAATAACTCCATCTTTCAACCTTGCATGTTGTTCTTTGCTACCTGAACTTTTTCTGCCCAGGATTCCTCTGGAGACAGACCGGGCCCTCCTATACGCCCGTTGCCTCCTGACCCCATTCCCAAAATCCAGGTAATTGCTTCGTCCTTTCGCCATGGAGGTGAATTGACCTGGGGGGGGAGGAGGAGGGGGGACTCCATTTGGAAACGGAAAAGAGGGGAGGACAGACAGAATAGCGTTCATCAATCTTGGTGGCTTTAAGATAGTTGGACTTCAACTCCCAGAATCCCCCAGCCAGCTTGGTTTAAGATGGCTGGACTTCAACTCCCAGAATCCCCCAGCCAGCATGCTTTAAGATAGATGGACTTCAACTCCCAGAATCCCCCAGCCAGCATGCTTTAAGATAGTTGGACTTCAACTCCCAGAATCCCCCAGCCAGTATGGACTTCAACTCCCAGAATCCCCCAGCCCGCATGCTTTAAGATAGATGGACTTCAACTCCCAGAATCCCCCAGCCAGCTTGGTTTAAGATGGCTGGACTTCAACTCCCAGAATCCCCCAGCCAGCATGGACTTCAACTCCCAGAATCCCCCAGCCAGCATGCTTTAAGATAGATGGACTTCAACTCCCAGAATCCCCCAGCCAGCTTGGTTTAAGATGGCTGGACTTCAACTCCCAGAATCCCCCAGCCAGAATGGACTTCAACTCCCAGAATCCCCCAGCCAGCTTGGTTTAAGATGGCTGGACTTCAACTCCCAGAATCCCCCAGCCTGCATGCTTTAAGATAGTTGGACTTCAACTCCCAGAATCCCCCAGCCAGCATGCTTTAAGATAGATGGACTTCAACTCCCAGAATCCCCCAGCCAGCATGGACTTCAACTCCCAGAATCCCCCAGCCAGCTTGGTTTAAGATGGCTGGACTTCAACTCCCAGAATCCCCCAGCCAGCTTGCTTTAAGACAGGTAGACTTCAACTCCCAGAATTCAAAGCCCTTCTATGTGCAGGGCACAGCCCCCTGCCCCTATGCCCACCTTTCTAAGATGGCTTCCAACTCACGAAGCCAAAACAGGCTGGGGAATTCTGGGAGCTGAAGTCCACCCCTCTTAAGAGTCACCAAGATTGAAAATCTCTACCTCCCCCAGACTCATTGGCCCTGGAGAAACTATTTGAGAGGTGGGCCCTGCCTTTGGTCAATGCAATTTTGGCTCTTGTTTCCCTGCTAGGCGCTAGGCCCCCCCAAGCCTCCCCCACCCCAGAAGCCGCTGCCTCTGGATCCGCTCCGGGCCTTACCCAGCTGTGATCCTGAGGTCCAGATGTTGCCATCCAGGTGAGTCTAAAGGTGGAAAAAGAGGTATATTTTTCATTGAAGGGCGGGGGGGGGGAGAAAAAAAACACCAAAGTAAATATTGCTTTCCTGCAAAAGGTTGCAGTGATATTACCATAGGATAATCAAAACCGTCATAAATGTGGGCAAGTTGCCAAAACTGTTGCCATGGGACATCTGTTTAGTGACCAAAGTTACAATGATGCTTTAAAAGGGGGACTTATGACCAATTTTCACACCTAATGCCGATTGCAGCCTCTCAGTAGGTCACGTGACCAGAATTCAGACACTTGGCAACTTACTCGTATTTACGACGGTTGCAAAGTTCCAGGGTCAGGTGATTTCCCCCCCCCCTTTGAAGAGGGGGAAGCCAGGTTCACTTAACAACTGTGGGACTAACTTCCCAGCTGCAGGGATTCGCTCAACGACTGTGGTCGTACAATGGAGCAAAATTCACTTTAATGTCTCACTTAGCAACAGAAATTTGTGGTCGTAAATCGAGGACTAGCTCTCTCTCTTTTTTTATTCTTTCTCGGCTTTTCTTCCAGGCCTGCCCCTCCACCTCCTCCCCCCACGCTGGCCAGCTCTTCAGGATACCCCCACGAAATATAACTTGGCTCGCTCGCACCGAGCGCCCCCTTCGACGTTGCACAAGGCACTTCCGGAGGAAAGGACCGTCCGCCATCTTTCCCCGTCGCTCGCTTCGCTGTAGATTTTGCAGGACGACAGCCCCCCCCCCCACTCCATCCGTCGCAAGCACGGGGCAGCGATGGGGGGGCTTGTTCGGGATGGACATTTGGGCGGCCATTTTGACCGTCTCCTGCTTCTGAATCCTCTCCGGCCCAGGGGAATTCTGGGAAAAAAAATATTTGCACTAGCAAGGCGAACTCTCCATGGCACCCCCTGGAGAGGCAGTTTGTGGGTGGGTGTCACACACCCGTGAGTGTGTGTGAGTGTGCAAGTCTCCAACAGAAGTGGATTCCTCATCACTGGACTAGCTGGGACGCCATCTTTTTTTTTCTTTTTCCTTAATAAAAAGGGATATTTGGGGACAAATCCTCTGGTTTTTGGATCAAGGAACAGTTGACAGGGCAGCGCTCAACTTACAACTGTTCGTTTAGTGACCATTTGAAGTGACTGGGTGCCCTAAAAAAAAGTGACTTTATATTATGGCCATTTTTCACACTTAATGACCATTTAAGCCTCCCACGCAGTCCCGTGATCCATATTCAGCCATTTGGCAACTGAGTTGTCCTTATGAGGGTTACATGGTTCCCTTTCCAGTTCCGGGGGGGGGAGCCTGATTCGCTTAATGACGGTGTGGCTCATTGAACCCCTGAAAGAGATTCACGTCGACGAACATGGCGGGGAAAGGTGTAACGTGGGGGCAAACCTCATTTAGGACAAAGATCTCGCTTAGTGGCATAAATTTGGGGCTCCGTTGTGGTTGTAAATTGAGGACTGCCTGTATTCTCTCTTCGCCCCCCCCCCAGTCTCTGTATTATTCCTCCACTAGAGGGCACTTCAGTCCATCATCTCTCCCAAACTTGCCTTTCATTTGATTTAATTTATTTTAATTTGATTTATTAAACGAGTGAAAAATGAAGCAGCTATGAAGTGAAAGAAAAGGCAGAAGGGCTCGGTAGTGGAAAGTTTGCCCCATTTTACGACCTTCCTTGACGTGGTCATTCAGCGAATCACTGTTGTTCTTCAAGTCAGTTCACACGGTCGTTTAGCTAATCCAGTTTTCCCCATGGGAGGTCGCAAAAGGAGGACCAAGACACTGCAACTGTCATAACTACGAGTCAGCTGCCGAGTATCTGAATTTCAACCATGCAGGGAACTCTGCGATGGTCATAAGTGTGGAAAACGGCTGCAAGTCCCTTTTTGTCAGTGCTGTTGTAACTTCGGTTACTAAATGATCCATTGTAAGTGGAGGACTCTCTGTACAGAGGGAACAGAGGCCTTGTGAGGTAAAAAACGATGAACGGGATGTTGGGAAGATCTGATAAGAAATTCCTTGACTTGCAAACGTTCATTTAGCGACCAACGTGAGCGGCGCTGGAAAAAAAAAAGGCGATTCGTGACCGGTCCTCGCACTAATGACCGTCGTTGCAGCCTTCCCCACAATCACGGGATCAAAATCGGGGCAATGGGCAGCCCGCTGGTATTTAAAACAGTTGCAATTCGAGGCCACGTGGCTGCAAGCTTCCCAGTTGGCAAAACCAATGGGAGGAGAGAAGCCAGATTCACTTAACGACGGATTTGCTCAACAAGCCTGGTCAAAATAATAATAATAATCGGGCGTGATTCGTTTTAACAACCCCGCTTGTTCTTACAACCTTTTCCGGTGCCATCAGAAGCTTCTAAAGGGTCACGAAATGAAAGTTTGTAAACAGGCCTCTTGATAATATCACCAGATGTTGACACCTCCGTGATTCGGTTTCACCCAGAAAGACTGCCTTTGGAGTTGGAGGTTCTGGTGGATCCAGCTAGACAGCAACTCCTTGCCTTTGCAGGTGACACCTGGCCAGCCCTGAAGCAGGTGGCACTTACCTACATAGATAAAGCTATATAAATAAACATTTATTTATCTGTTAAGTATATTTGCCGTCTGTCTGTCTCGCCATAAGGACCTCCTTGGGCTCTGTTGTTCTTTTTGAGCAATGGGGTTGGACCAGATGACCTCCAAGATCCCTTCCAACTCTTTTGAGCAAGGGGGTTGGATTAGATGACCTCCAAAGTCCCTTCTGGTGGTTATTCTGTCTTTTGAGCAGGGGGTTGGACTAGAAGACCTCCAAACCCCCTTCCAGCTCTGTTATTGTCTTTTTAAACCAGGTTGGACTAGATGACCTCCAAAGTCCCAGCTCTGTCAGTCTTCCTTTTTTTCTATATTCTGAGCAGGGGATTGGACTAGATGACCTCTCTAAGTCCCTTCCAACTCTTATTCTGCCTTTTTGAGCAAGGGGGTTGGACTACATGACCTCCAAAGAACCAGCTCTGTCATTCTCCCTTTTTTGTGCAAGGGGGTTGGACTAGATGCCTTCCGAGGCCCCTTCCAGCTCTCTCATTCTGTCTTTATTGAGCAAGGGGGTTGGACTAGATGACCTCCAAAGAACCAGCTCTTGTCATTCTGTCTTTTGAACAAGGGGGTTGGACTACATGACCTCCGCAGGCCCAGCTCTATCCCGGTAAGTCGACGAGGCGTAGAGGCAGGCGGGAAGGTTGGGCCCCTCCTCCTCCTCCCCCTCCCTCCCCTCGCTTGGAAGTTTGCCTCAAAGTTTTTGTTTTTCTTTTTTGGGGGGCTCCAGCGCGGCTCCTGATTGGCGGAAAAGTTGAGAGCGAGTGGGGGGGAGGAGGAGGCGGGGCCGGGCTTTCCCCTCCCCTCCCGCCGCGACTCCTCCGGGCCGCCGCCGCCGCTGCTGCTCCCCCCTTTTCCCCTCCCGACGGAGCGATGCGCCCCATGGAGGCGCTGCTGCCTTGGGGGCTCCTGGTCTTTTGGGGCGCCCTCCTGGCCCGGCAGGTGCGAGGCCTCCGGCACAGCGTCTACTGGAACGCCAGCAACCCCAGGTAGAGCCAGAATGGGGCGGGGGGGGGGAGGAAATGGGGAGGGGGGCGCCCCCAGGGTTCCTTCGCCCATCCTCCACTTCCAGGGCTCTGGAGTGGTCAACGCAGCCCCTCCCTTCTTCCTTCGCTCCCTTTCCTTTTCTTTCTTTCTTTTTCTTTCCTTCTTTCCTTCTTTCCTTCCTTCTGCCTCTAATCCTCCCTTCTTTCCCCTTTCTTTTCTTTCTTTCTTTCAGTCATTCCTTTTTTCCTTCCTCCCTTCTCCCCCTAATCCTCCCTTCGCTCCCCTTCCTTTTCTTTCTTTCTTTCATTCATTCTTTTTCTTTCCTTCTTCCCTGCCTTCCTTCTCCCCCTAATCCTTCCTTCCCCTTTGCTTTCTTTTTTGCATTCCTTCTTTCCTGCCTCCCTTCCTTCCTTCTCTCCCTCCTTTCCCTTCCTTCCTTTTTTTCTTTCTCTTCCTTCCTCTCTTCCTCTCTCTCTCCCTCCCTTTCTCTCTTGTTCTTTCTTTCTTTCATTTCTTCTTTCCTCCCTACCTCCTTCCTTCCTTCTCTCCCTCCTTTCCTTCCCTTCCCTTCCCTTCCCTTCCTTCCTTCCTTCTTTTTCTTTCTCTTCCTTCCTCTCTTCCTCTCTCTCTCCTTCCTCCCTCTCTCCCTCCCTTTCTCTCTCTCGTTCTTTCTTTCTTTCATTTCTTCTTTCCTCCCTCCCTCCTTCCTTCCTTCTCTCCCTCCTTTCCTTCCTTCCTTCTTTTTCTTTCTCTTCCTTCCTCTCTTCCTCCCTTCCTTCCTCCCTCTCTCCCTCCCTCTCTTTCTTTCTTTCTTTCTTTCTTTCATTCCCTCTTTCCTCCCTCCCTCCTTCCTTCCTCTCTCCCTCCCTTTCTCTCTCGTTCTTTCTTTCTTTCATTTCTTCTTTCCTCCCTCCCTCCCTCCTTCCTTCCATCTCTCCCTCCCTCCTTCCTTCCTTCTTTTTCGTTCTCTTCCTCCCTTTCTTTCTTTCTTTCTTTCTTTCTTTCTTTCTTTCTTTCATTCCCTCTTTCCTCCCTCCCTCCTTCCTTCCTCCCTCTCTCCCTCCCTTTCTCTCTCTCGTTCTTTCTTTCTTTCATTTCTTCTTTCCTCCCTCCCTCCTTCCTTCCTTCTCTCCCTCCCTCCCTCCTTCCTTCTTTTTCTTTCTCTTCCTTCCTCTCTTCCTCCCTCTCTCCCTCCCTCTTTCTTTCTTTCTTTCTTTCTTTCTTTCATTCCCTCTTTCCTCCCTCCCTCCTTCCTTCCTTTCCTTCCCGGGAGGGGGGGAACTGAAACCCCCCCCTTCTCCTCAGCTTGCAGCCCAGAAAGGGCTCCACCTCCCCCACATTGCGGAGACACCCCCCTCCCCCCCCAAAAAAACCCAGGCGGGTGGGCAGGAAGAAAGCGCCCCCTCTCCCTCCCCCCCCAAAAAAATTGGGACCCTCCCCCCTTTCATCTCTTCTCCCCCCTCCCTTTCCCCATCCGCGTCTCTCCTTTAAACAAAAGTTTCTCAAAACTTTTCTGGCGGGAAGGAGGGAGTTAAAACGGCGGGCGGGGGTCGCGGGGAGGAGATCGGGGCAGAGGGGGGGGGGCTTCGGCTGTGCCCGTCTCCATGTTGCGCGCTCAGCATCTTCTTTGTTTCAAGGCCGCCCAGGTGCCCGCAGCCGCCCCCCCTTGTCTCTCCTCCATTTCCTCCATTCGCCTTTCCCTGGGCTCTCCCCCCCCTTTTATTGGGGAAGGGGCTGAAAACGGAGCCCACTCCTCCCTTGCTTCTGCTCCACCATGGGGAAGAAGGGGGGGGGAACACCCCTCCCCCACCCACCTCTGCCACTTTTAATTGAGCAGTGGGCTGAAGGGGCGGGGGGGGGGGGTTTGAGATTCAGCTTTATAATTTTGGGGAGCTGGCTGGTAAACAGGTTGCTGTCTGCATACACCCCCCACCCTCACTTCTCTTTCCAAAATAGGCATTTTTCTCCCCTAATAGTTAAGGCTGGCTGTATCAGAATGATGGTGGTCTCCTGTTTCTTCTTCTTAATCAGTTGGCTGGTCCTTTTTTTTATCCTTCTTTTATTATTATTTCATTCTTCTTTCATTCTCATTATTTCTCCTTCCTTTGGGTACCTGTGTCTTTTCCCATCTTATTTTAATGATTATTTCCAGGGTGGTCTCCTGTTTCTTCTTATTAATCAGTTGGCTGGTCCTTTATTTATCCTTCTTTTATTATTATTCCATTCTTCTTTCATTCTCATTATTTCTCCTTCCTTTGGGTACCTGTGTCTTTTCCCATCTTATTTTAATGATTATTTCCAGGGTGGTCTCCTGTTTCTTCTTCTTAATCAGTTGGCTGGTCCTTTTTTTTATCCTTCTTTTATTATTATTTCATTCTTCTTTCATTCTCATTATTTCTCCTTCCTTTGGGTACCCCTTTCTTTTCCCCTTTTTGTTTTTTTCTGACATGTTTGGCATCTTTTCCTTGGCAGGCACCTTTGAAGCCAATAAGTTGCATTTCTTCAAACAAGCCAGGATTATCTCCTGAAGCTGGCTACAGATGTTGCATTTAACTAGCTTCCCCCCCCCTCCCGGGCTTAAGTAATTAAATAATAATAATAATAATTCTGAACAAACCCAGGTTTACTTGCAAGGCAAAAAAAAAAAGCTTAAAACTTAGCACAGGTGGAGAAAAATAAAATTCACCACGTCTCTGTTTTTGTTTTTTCCACAATTCTTTCTCTGCCATTTATAATCTGTAAAGGGAATTGCAGATAGGCGTGTTTTTTGGGGGGGAAACACACATTTTTTCTTTCTGATCTCAGCAAAACCTTTGAAACTAAGGGAGGGGAGGGAGACTCCTGTAATATATAAAGCATTAAGGATTTTGGGGTCACCCGAGGCTGAACAGAACACCCAACATCTGGAGCAAAAGGCCCAGCTGTTTTACCACAAAGTAGTCCTACGACCTGTCTCTTGCCACGGTTCTTAAGCGAATCGCTGCCACGGCGGCTAAATGAATCCCATGGTTCTTAAGCAAATCGGGCTTCTCCGCTGACTTTCCAAAAAGTCACAAAAGAAGAAATTGCATCGTAAATACGAGTCGGTTACCCAGCGTCTGAATTTGGAGCACAGACACATGGGGATGTTGTGTGAAAACAGTTGTCAGTCACTTTTTCTAAGAGCAATTGTAACGTCGGTCACTAAATGAACTGTTGTCAGTCTACCGTGTTTCCCCCGAAAATAAGACCGAGTTTTATATTAATGTTTGCTCTGAAAGATGCATTAGGGCTTAATTTCTGGTTAGGTCTTATTTTTAGGGAAATAGGGGTCTAAATGCATCTGTCTGGCTGACAACCTTAACTGGGTTTTATTTTTAGGGTCGGGCTTATATCACAAGCATGCTGCAAAATCGTGCTAGGACTTAATTCTCCAGTTGGGTCTTATTTTCAGGGAAACAGTAGGATTATCAGTCTTCTGGGTGGGAATTTGATCCTAGGCTATAGAATTCTAATTTTTTTTTTTCTTATCCCCTTCTTTAAAAACAACTTTAGAAAAGAACCACCTGGGTGGTTGGTGGAGGGAGGTGTGTGTTTGTGTGTCAAGAGAGAGAGTTGTGTTCCTGGGAGAGAGAGACATTCCAACTTGTTTTTGCTGTTCTCAGCGTGGGAGAAGTTATTTGGCAGCAAATTTGAGGCCTGCTTAAACCCACACCAGAAGGACTGCGGGAAGAGCTAGCCAGCCACTCCCGCTACCTCTCTAGGGAGGGGTTGACAGGTAAAAAAGAAACAACTCCCCAATTTGCTTTCCCGTTGCACAATGTCGGTCCTTTCCCTGCACCGAGAAATCTAGTCTCTTAGGGAGAGGTGGCTTCCGCTCTCGTCTTTTCCTTGTAAAACCAACTTCTTTCATAGATTTGGTTTTTGAAACTGTATATATGTTGAGTTTGCAAGATGAGAGAGGAGGATTTCTCTCCCTGAGAGACTAGATTTCTAGATGCAGGGAAGGGATGTTTATTTTGCAAAAGGGTGCAAACATGTGTGGGTTTGGTTTTTTTTTAATTTAGGCACATTGATTCGTGGCTCAAAGCAGCGTGCAAATCGAATGCAAACCTTAAAATGTTCGAATAAAAGCCTACAGGAGGCAGGATGCAAACGTGAAACCAGAATCATGGTTCAAAATGATAGAATAGGAACATTAAAAGCATGCAAGGGAATGCAAACATTAAAATAGAAACATAGTTCCAAACCACAGAAGAGAAACATTAAAATAAAAGCATGCCATGGGATGCAAACATTAAAATAGAATCACCATTCTAAACAACAGAATGCAAAGTTAAATTACATTGTTATCCGATGCAAAAAAAGATATTTTTGGTGACAATGTTGTTTTTCCTCTCCAGAAAACAATAACCAGTAAAACACATTTTTTCCATTTTAATGCCTGTGGCCAAATAGCAATTTTATTCATTCCTTCCATTTTTACAATGCCACGATCCCAACTTTAATTACAATTGTTTTCCCCAGATATATATATATTTTTAAAGCCTGCCATGGTTTCGAATCTCCATCACTTGGAAATACAATAATCTCCAGAAAATATTTGCAATAATACGTCTACGTGGCAGTCCATATTGAACTTGTAAAGTTTACAAGCCCCATTTAAAATTCTGATCCTTCTCTCCCCCCCCAAAGCTGTATCCTAAGAAATATTTTTGTACCCCAAAATTCCTTTTGGGGGATGCATGAGAAAAAGGGCATAAATTTGCACATGGTTTTTCTACCCGAAAAGGACAGTCAAGAGGTATCCCACTTTTCAAGTCTGCTTATTTGCTGTGAAGGTTGGGATCTGGTTTCAGAAGTTGTAAGAGTGACATTTGCTAGACGTTTTGCAGAGTGGCTTTGCGTGTATGTGTGTGTGTGAGAGAGAGAGAGAGAATGGAGGTTGTGTGTGCAAACCAAAGTCTGGATATAAAAGGGAGCATCAGAAATCAACTTTCCAGCCTTGAAAAGTTAGCTCTGCCACCCAAAAACTTTTCACCCTCTTAAAAATGTCAGTTGCCAAAGGAAATTTATGGGGTGCATCTTAAGTTTTTTTTTTTTTGGGGGGGACACACCAACATTTGACACTGTCCATTTGGATTCCAGATTTTGGGGTGCTGTTTGCCCAGTCTGGCTCCAGAAATGTGAGTTAACCACAGCAAATCTGGCGTATCTTTCCCAAATTAATCCCAATTAGGTAAAAGTGGTTTTACTTTTGTTAACATCCCACAAACACCTATCACAACTGGTGATGATGCAACCCCTCCCAAAATAATATCACACAAACACCCCCCCATCACAACTGATGACACAAGCCCTCCAAATTGACTTAAAGACAGGTGGAGGATTAAAATATATTTAAACACCTCCCAAAATCTCCTCTTTAAGATGGGATGAAACCAAAATGGATCAAAATGAGACCAGGAGAGTTCAATGATGCTGTTTTTGATCATGCAGATGTTTCTTGAGTTACGACCGGCATCAGTTCAAGGTTACAACGTCGCTGGAGAAAGGGACTTGCAGATGTCCTGATCCTCAAAGTTTGATAATATTTTCCGATAAGCAATTTGGGGTAAACCGAAAGAGAAAATTTGGGAAATTTTAAACCTGTAAACTGTGGTTTAAGGTAGCCAACATACACTTCAGGAGGGGCTTCCTGGTTGCATTTACCTGTGAAAATCCAGTGGTTTTTTTTTTCTTCTTCTTTCTCTCTAGAGAATCAAATCCACAGTCTCTCCATTTATATTTACAGTGGCTTTTGAAACTTAAGCTACCTTTGCACATGTTGTGGCTTTGAAAACACAGCGTATTTCGGATTGTGCCTCTCCTTTGAACACTGGCCCCGGATTTGATATTTGGGGATAGATGACGGGCCCCGGATTTCTCAAGTCGGGAAGAGGAGAGGTCGAAAGTATGTCTCAGAGGCAAAACATCCCCGATGCCAGATCGGTTCTCACGTCTTCCTCTTCCTCCTCCTCTGTTAGAAAGCGATCTCCTTTCTTTGCTGGCGTTTTGGACTTCGCTTCGCGGTTGCAAAATCCCGTCCATTGAGTCGGTGTTTAATCTCAGCTTGGGCTGCTTGCGGGTTGACTCACTGAGGTCTTGTGACGACAGGGGTGGTTTTAAATGTGGGGAAGATGTTAGAAACCTTTTGTGGAAGGAAGGAAGGAGGAAGGAAGGGAGGAAGGAAGGAAGAAGGGAAAAGGAGAGGGAAAGAGGGAGGGGAGAAGGAAGAAAGGCTGGAAGGAAAAGAGAAAGGGAAGGAAGGGAGGGAGGAAGGGAGGAAGGAAGGAAGGAAAGAAAGGAAGGAAGGAAGGAAGGAAAAAGGAGAGGGAAAGAGGGAGGAGAGAAGGAAGAAAGGCTGGAAGGAAAAGAGAAAGGGAAGGAAGGAGAAAGAGGAAGGAAGGAAAGAAAGAAAGAGGAAGGAAGGAAGGAAAGAAAAGGAGGGAAGGAAGGAAGGAAAGAAAGAGAAAGGAAGGAAGAAGGGAAAAGGGGAGAAGGAAGAAAGACTGGAAGGAAAAGAGAAAGGGAAGGAAGGAAAGAAAGAAACAATGACGCGATCAAAATCGACCACCGACTCTCACGACAGTTTCTGCCACCTCTCCGGGGGCCACACAATCCCCTTTTGCGACCTTCCGATGAGCAAAGACTCACTTAACGACCGGGTGGCTCACCTTAAACCTCTGCAGTGATTCGCTTAACGACTACAGCCAGAAAGGTCACAAAACGGGGAGCTAAACTCCTGGGACAAGGCAACCATCATAAATGCGAGTCAGGATGCCACCAAGGTCGTAAGCCTGAGGAAAACAATCCCAGGTCCCTTTTTTTTTTCCCCAGTGCCGTTGTAAATTTGGAACGGCCACTGAATGGAACACCGTTGCAATGTGAGGACGATCTGTATTAAAAGTCGCATTAAAAACGGCTCCGAAATTCTTGCTCGGCATCCAGAAGAGATGCTTAAAATATTTTTGTCTTCACAACATCAAAACCGGGTCAGTCAGTGGCGTTTCTAATTACTTTAGCGGCGGCCTCCGTCTCTTTTTAATGACATCTCCACCCTGACGGGCCAGCTTCTGCTGAACTGTGTTTCTTGCATAACTGTGTTTGTGCATCCTTTCTTCAAAGCCGGCGTGACAATTCCTGGGCCACGCCAAAAATGCTAGGCTGGGAAGTCATGTGTTGTTGTTGCTGTTGTTGTTATTATTTCCCCAGGCTAATCTGACCAATTTAGCCAAGTAAGTCCTTGATGTGCGACCTTCCAAAGTTTCCGTCACTAAGCCAGACAGTTGTTAAGTGACTCCCTGTATGAATCACTGCTCTGTCATTTAGAGGCAAGAGTAGATAATTTGAGGAGTCTACCCGTTGCTTCCCAGTTTGAGTAGCTGCTCTGTTCTTTTATTTTTAAATAAGTTTTGTATTTTTCAGTTTCAAAAATACAAACATTTCACTTTTTTCTCAAGCCGTGTGTCATTTCGGCATAAAACGTGCCACCTCCCTTCACCATTCACATTGATATTATTTCTCCAAACCTGGAGTTAAGGTACATCAACATTATACAACTCTTCTCATTACATCTCATTATTCTCACCCTACATATATTAACAGTTATCATCTGATATATATCTCTATCCTGATTTATTTTCTATTCTCCTTTATTCTTCTCCATTTCCTTTGGCTGCTCCGTTCTTCTTACAAGAGAAATCTGGATTTCTTTTTATCAGTCCAGTGACCTTATTCGAAGCTGTTTCTCATTTCCACTTCCAGGTTTTTCAATTCGGACGGAGGATACACTATTCAGGTGTCCATCAACGACTACTTGGATATTTACTGTCCCCATTATCAACGGGCGTTGGTCCTTGGAAAGCCAGAGTCCTTCACGTTGCTTATGGTCAACGCCGAAGGATACCAAGGTTGCTACGAAACGCCGGGAGCCTTCAAACGGTGGGAGTGCAACCGTCCGTATGCCGCCGACGGGGCCGTCCGATTCTCTGAGAAAATCCAGAGGTTTACCCCATTCTCACTGGGCATCGAATTCCAGAGCGGCCGGGAATATTACTATATATGTAAGTTAAAGAGTTCAATTTATTTGATACCTAAGTTTATGAATAAACTTGTAAAATATGGGTTTAAAGGAGAGGAGAGAGAAAAGAATAGCAAAATGACAGAATATCAGAGCTGGAAGGGACCTTCAAGGTTGTCTAGTCCAACCCCAAGGAAAGGAGGGAGGGAAGGAGAGAAGAGGAGAGGAGAGAAAAAAGAATAGCAAAATAACAGAATATCAGAGCTGGAAGGGATCTTGGAGGTCGTCTAGTCCAACCCTAAGGAAGGGAGGGAGGAGAGGAGAGAAAAAAAGAATAGCAAAATGACAGAATATCAGAGCTGGAATTAAAAATTAAAATTATTAAAATTATTAAAAATTTAATGGAATTAAAGAGTTAAACCCCTTCCTTCTTTCCTCTTTCTTTCTTTCCTTCCCTCCTTCCTTCAAGGCTGTCTAGTCTAACCCCAAGGAAAGGAGGGAGAGGTGGAAAGGAAAGAAAAAAAAATAGCAAAATAACAGAATATCTGAGCTGGAAGGGATCTTGGAGGTCATCTAGTCCAACCCTAAGGAAGGGAGGGAAGAGAGGAGAGAAAAAAAGAATTGCAAAATAACAGAATATCTGAGCTGGAAGAGATCTTGGAGGTCGTCTAGTCCAACCTAAGGAAGGGAGGGAGGAGAGGAGAATTAAACCAAGTTAAATTACGGTTTAAAGTTAGCAGGATTAATGCAATTATGGAACATTTCTTTTATTCTTCCCTGGAGTCTTGACAGCTGTCCTGAATTCCAGGTGACATATAAAGGATAAATCTGCTATCCCTTTTAGCCCGGCAACAACAACCCTGCAGGGTAGGTTGGGTTCAGAAATCAGGATTTGATCCCTAAAGCACACCGCTTGGATGCTAGCTTAGTTTTTAATCTGTCTTCAGCCCAGGTTTTCTGTTTCTCCGGTGACAAACCCTGCCCGATTTGGAATGCATTGTATTCCGTCTTTGTGCTTCTGATCAAAATGTTGCCCCTGTCTTCCTGATTTGCCGTGCTCGATTAAAAATGTAAAATAATAATAATAATAATTTAAAAAAAACAGATACACGCCAAGAACGTCACGGTTCTGAAGCCCAGTGTTGGCCTGGCCTGAATCTCCATGCCTTTTTGGATGGGTTTATTGAAATAAACACGCCTGTTACGAGAACCCGGTTTGTCTCTCCCTCCGCCTGCATTGAATTCACAAAATGAGGAAGGGACGTAAAAATTGTCTTCGCTGCAACCTGCATTTTCGATGCCCTCCAAATGCCATGAGATGCATTCAAAGTTGGCATGGGGGCATTTTGTAAGCAATGCATATATATATATATATAAGCTGGATACCCTTGTGCTTCATTATGAAACTATGTGGCTGGGCTTAGTTTTTGGGGAGGAAACTAAGGAGGGGTGGAAATTCTGCCTCTGCCTGCCAGCATCCATCGGTATTCATCTGGCTAGCATCCTGTCAGTGTGTGAGAGAGTTGAAGGCTGTTTGGAAACTGAAAGAGTATTTGCTTTGTGAACAAGAAGGAGACAGCAAGGAGCCTGGGCGTGGCTTAGCTCAACTGTTCTGGACTGAAGCTGCTTGGTGCTCTGAAATTAAAATTACTTTCCTCTGCTTGTGTTTTGCATTTGGAAGAGATTTCTTTCCAGGTGGGGAGGGGAAGTAGAACTCCTTAGCATCAGAGAATAATAACAACAACAATAATAACAACAACAACAACAACAATAATAATAATAATAATAATAATAATAATAATAATTAATAATAATAATAATAATAATAATAATAATAATAATAATAATAATAATAATAATATAGGAAATATTCAAAGGGTCTGAGGGTCATTTGGAAAAATCCTTTCTTAGTGAGCCCCTAGAAGCCAAAAGGAACATACGTGCCAAATTTCAAGCTTGTAGGCTTGACGGTTTTGTGATGATGCATGAGTGGTATTTCGCTTTTATATATATATAAATAATATAATATAATAGATATAGAGATACAGAATATAGATAAATAGATATCCCTGTTTATCACCTATTATCCTACAGTCAGCAAATGCATTTACAAAAATTAATGTGGCCTTTTTTAGGAATCAGCTTGTCTGGAATATGTTTGGTGCCCACATAAATAACTACAGTCGAGTGAATTAATCTTATCGATTGAAAAAAGGGTGCAAACTTGGATATTATATTGGACAATCGTTTGCAATCTTGGATATGCAACAATTTATTTAGGACAAAAAAAAAAGAGTGAAAATGATACAAACAAATGCACCGGGTTGATTTTGCTTGATTAACTTGGCCGTTTGATCTTCTAACCACCATTCTTGGCTTGTTTTGTTTCTGGCAGCTATCCCTGCACCGGAGAGTCCTGGCCAGTGTTTGAAGCTACGCATTTTGGTCTGTTGCAAAGCCACCACCAGTAAGTTTGGCCTGTCTCCCCCCCCCCCCCCCCTCGCCAAGTTTGCGGGCATCCACCATTTGTGAAATCAATCCGGTAGAACGGTCGTTGAAAGGAAATGTCCTGAAGTCGAAGACCACCTCTGCAGCTTCTCTAAACGCACTGGCCGTCTGTGGATGATGGGGGTTGTGGTCTTATCGCCTTGGACGAGATGGCTAGAACGTGGGGGAGGATTCGAATCGGCTTAGATCCATTTTCTCAAGTTTGTTCGCTCTGCGGGGAGGGTTGGTGTCCCTTTTCTTGAGACTTTCTTGCATGGGGGGGAAAAGGAGGGAAAGGAGACCACGGGGCGATCACTGCCTTCTTCCTGTTTCCTTTCTAGCTGCAGACCCCGCAACGGAGGGGCCCAAATCTCAGCCCCGAGGGAGAGGCGGTCCAGAGAGTGAGTTTTTTTTGGGGGGGGGGAGAGAAACCTCCGTGGTTTAAAGGCAGAAAACCAAACGGCATATGCAGGGGTGGGCTTCGAATTTTTTAGCGAGGGGCTCTCTGCCCTAATAACTGGCTGGGTGGTCATGTGACTGGGTGGGCGTGGCCAACTCGACATTGCTTCTTTGCCCTAATTACCATAGATATATATACATATATACATACACGAAAGTTGTTTATTATTTTGTGCATTTAATTTAATACTTCAGTAAAAGACTAGGTGAAACCAGGCTTAATAGTAGTGACTCAGAGGGATTTTGGGAGTTTTAGTGGAGTTTCGGCTGAGTTATGTCATTCTTATTATTTGGGAATTAATAGCTAGTGGCTACGTGATCTGATTTTCTCCATGGCTCTCCCTCGCAAGCGCTGGGTGGGTTGTTTATCTAGCTTGCCACACTTTGACTGGGTGTTAAATGCTCTTGGCTGAATGCCTAGACGTTCAATTAAGCCTATGAAGAGCTTTCCCTGACTGTTTGTCTTTCTGACGTTATTGGGGTCTCTCCGAGACCCTGCAAGCCCCCAGCAGCCCACTCCTGGGCATATGAATAAGCAATTGTATTAGTAAGGAATTACTGCTGCAACAGCATGAAAAAAACAGCCTTCTAACAGTCACAAAAACAGACTGTCGTAAATCAAGGACGACCTGAAATTCAATCCTCAATTTTGGGGTGGGTGGGTATTCCTATCTCTGCATTCACTCTTCCTTTCTCCTTCTCTCTTCTCCCCACACCTAGAAGCAGTTGTCCTTCGTGCACACAGCCCTGCCCCGATCCGGCTTAGTGTCACCTGCCTGGTTCTCCTGGTGGTGCCCTTTTTCTGGCTCTGACTGGAGGGGATTTGGATCGCATACCTCCCCCCAAGACTCGGGCCGATTAGGGAGCGCTGACCCCGACTGTTGATCCCCGCTGCGAAGAGACTGACCAGTCGCTTGGCACTTTAGATTTTTCCGAAGATTCCCCCCCCCCCATTTCAATTCCCCTTCAATTGACCACAAAGCTGCTTTGGGGACGGATGGACAGACAGCGGTCCCAAATCCCGAAGGAAGACCTCCTTAAGCCCAGATGATCCTCTCCGCTCCCATTCCCACGCCGGAGGATCTTCCAGGAGAGCGTAAGTCTTGGGATAAACGGGCATGGATGAATGAGAGGGGTCCTTGGAGGTCATTTAGTCCAACCCCCCAAGGTGGAGGCGGGACCAGCTTCCCTAACAGGTGGGCGTTTGTTTCTTGCCAAGGCCCAAATGAAACCTTTGGAGACGGGAAAATATTGGGTTGATGGTGGCAGTGAGAATGAAGCGCAAGGGGTTGGATTAGAAGACATCTGAGGTCCCTTCCAATTCTGTTATTCTGTTCTTCCTTCCTTCCTAGGTTCCTCCCTTCCTTCCTTCCTTGCTCCCTCCTACCCTCCCTCCCTTCCTTCCTCCCTAGGTTCCTTCCTCCCTCCCTCCCTCCCTCCCTCCTTCCTTGCTTCCTCCCTCCCTTCCTCCCTCCCTAGGTTCCTCTCTCCTTCCTTCCTTCCTTCCTTCCTTCCTTCCTTCCTTCCTTCCTTCCTTCCTTCCTTCCTTCCTTCCTTCCTTCCTTCCTTCCTCCCTCCTTCCCTCCCTCCCTCCCTAGGTTCCTCTCTCCCTCCTTCCTTCCTTCCTTCTTTCCTTCCTAGAGTCTTCCCTCCCTCCCTCCTTCCTCCCTAGGTTCCTCCCTCCCTCCTTCCTTCCTTTCTTCCTTCCTAGATTCCTCCCTTCCTTCCTTCCTCTCTCCCTCCCTCCCTCCCTTCCTCCCTAGGTTCCTCTCTCCTTCCTTCCTTCCTCCCTCCCTCCCTCTTCCTTCCTTCCTTCCTCCCTCCCTTCCTTCCTCCCTCGGTTCCTCTCTCCTTCCTTCCTTCCTTCCTTCCTTCCTTCCTCCTTCCCTCCCTCCTTCCCTCCTTCTCCATCCCTGGAGGTTTTAAGCAGAGCCTGGACAACCATTTGTCTGAAATGTTATAGAGTGTCCTGCTAGAGAAGTGGGGTTAGACTTGAAGACCTCCAAGGTCCCTCCCAACCCTGATGACAATCTCCTGATTGGCAATTTCAGCACCATCGTAACCTGGCACCATCGCTGAACCCGTGGCCACTAAGCGAACACTTTCCTGTAACGTACGCTGGGCCGGCCGGGTTTCCTCCTAACCTTTTGGAAGTCGGACCTAAAAAGGCTCACTTTAAAAACAACGGGCCAAGGCCCAGCCAAGTGGCAAGGAAGAAAGCAGAAAATTACAAAAACAAATTGGATAATCTGTCGAAATCAAATCAGGGAGCCATGAAAATGTCAGAAGTCAATAACAAAAGGCAGCGAGTGGAGAGGGGGGAAATAGAGAAGAGACTGGCGGCCTTTTGAGAATGATAGCCAGGCGAATCGGGGCGAAAATATTCTATACATATGAAGAACGCGAAGAAAATGCATTTGCCTTCCTTGCCAGCCGGCCTTCTTTCGTCTCGCCTGGGTTTTTATTTAAATGCAAACATAAATTCATATTTTTATTATTATTTTTATTATTGTTATTATTTACAAAAAACAACAGTGTACACAGCAAACGAGATAACTAATGCTGGGTTTCGTATCACAAATCACCAGTTGAACACTTATTATTATTATTATTATTATTATTATTATTATTATTATTATTATCATTATCATTATTATTATTAATTGTTATTATTGCTGGACAGATATTTATTTCTTGGCCGGATTTGGCCCTGCAACTTTGCTTTTTGCAAGCCCGGGGGTGGAGAAAATAGATTGGTGGGTGTGGGTTGTACACAACCTGTCCTGGACTTACGACCGCAATGGAACGCTAAAGAGAACAAAATCTCCAGAATACCCCAACCTGCTTCGTGTTTTCTGATACGAAATGGTGTAGGGTCTCCTGCTTGGGCGGGGAGGGAGGGTTGGACTAGATGACCTCCAAGGTCCCTTCCAACTCTGATTATCTGTTATCCGATACAGGCAGTCCTGGACTTACGGCCGCGATCCTGCCCAACATTTCCATTGCTAAATGAGGCGTTCGTTGAGGGAGCTGTGCTCCATTTCACGACCTCTTTCTCACCGCATTCGTTAAGTGAAAATCACGGTAGTTGTTAACTGAGAAACACACCAAAACCTCACACACACACACACACACACACACACAGAGGACACTGCAACTGTCATAAATATGAATCAGTTGCTGAGCGTCTGAATTTTGAGCCCATGAGCATGCAGTGTGAAAACTGTTCCTAAGTTACTTTTTTCAGCGCCGTTGTAAGTTGAAACAGTCACTAAGTGAAGTGTTGTAAGTCGAGGACTAGTTGCACATATACTGCCCTGGAAGTGGGGGTTCTGTCTGCCTCCCCCCCTCCCCCAAAAAGTGTTGGCTAAGTAAAGTGTGCCAAAACAGGCCTCTTTTGTGAGAAAGTTGTCTGGACATACAATTCGTTAACGGAGGGAGGCAGCGAACGTGTAAACATGACCCCCCCACACACAAATGGGAGGGAATTAATATTGGGGGGGGGGTGGATCCTAAATGGAGAAGGCAGGAATGAAATGCAGGCTGGGTTGGACCTGAAATTTGCTCTTCGTTGCAAAATATTGGAGTGCAGAGTGCAAACCTCGCTCCTGAGAAGGTTGTGGATCGCTTAAATCCCCCATGGGAAAAAGTGACCCGGTCTTTGTGTTATCTTTTGAAACCCCAAGTTTGGGCTCTCCAAAAAAATTAGAAGAGGTCTTTTGATGACTGTTATGTCTCCCCTGCCCCTGATCTCAGCCCCGGTCAAATTTCTGTATCCGGAAATCGCGTTGCCCTGTGCTCTCTTTAACAATCCCTCTTTCTCCGATCTTTCCCTCCAGGCGTTGTGTCTCGTTCCCACCGGATGTCAAAGCTGTGCTTTTTTTTTTTTTCCGGCCTCTGGGACTGGATGGAGACACCCCACCCCATCTCTGCAACTTCCATCCCACCAAGTTGGCTTCCCCCACCCTGACAAGAAAAATCCAGATTTGAGTCTCTTCCGGATTTTAGCCGAAGACGATCTCTCCGGGATCCTACACCAAAGAGAAGAGTTCCTCTGTTCCCCCGTGACTCCGTTGGCAATCTCCGATGACTTTGAAACCCTGCTGCTTAAATAGAGGAGGTTGGCTTTGTATACCCCCGCCCCCCAAAATGTCCTCTTTGGGGTGAACATTGCCCCCTCCCACCCAGCCCCCCAAAAACAGCCCTCTGGTCCGTGTCAGCCTCCCTGGCCTTTCCGTTCTCGATGAGAACAACCTGACGGACGGCTCCGTGGTTTTTTTTTTATCTTCCATGAAGAAAGCAACTTCCCGTAGCTGGTGCGCTGCTCTTGTTGTTTTTTTGTTGTTGTTTTTTTAATTAACTGTGTTTTTAAAATTTGGTGGTCCCTCCCGCTGAATCCGGGATCATCGGGTGACTGAGCCAAACAATAAATCTGTTTTAGAATTGAGGAGGGTCCTCGTTTTCACTCCTGGCTCTCCACCACATGGCTTGAAAGGAAAAAAAATTAGGAAATGTGTAGGGAGGAGGGCAGGGGAGGCGGGAAAAATATTGGGTCGATGGTGGCAGTGAGAACAAAGCGAAGAGGATTAGAAGAGAGTATGGTTGAGAGCTGTAGCCGTAAAATATTCTGTAGATGGTGGCGGCGAGAACGAAGCAAAAAGGATTACAAGAGAGTAGTGTTGATAGCTGTGGCAGGAAAATATTGGGTAGATGATGGTGAGAATGAAGCCAAGAGGATTGCAAAAGAGTATGGTTGATAGCTGTGGCAGAAAATATTGGGGTCGATGGTGATAGTGAGAATGAAGCGAGGAGGAATACAAGAGAGTATGGTTGATAACTGTGGCAGGAAAATATTCTCTAGATGGTGGCAATGAGAACGAAGTGAAAAGGATTACAAGAGACTAGTGTTGATAGTTGTGGCAGGAAAATATTGGGTAGATGTTGGCAGTGAGAATGAGGCGAAGAGGATTACAAGAGAGTATGGTTGAGAGCTTTGGCAGTCCCTCAGATACTGGAATACAGGCAGTCCTCGACTTACAACAGTTCGTTCAAAGTTATAACAGCACTGGAAAAAGTGACTTTAGGACCCCTTTTCACACTTAACAACCATTGCAACATCCCCACAGTCAAGGGTGGTTTAAAATTGAGACGCTTGGCAACTGGCTCATCTTTAGGATGGTCCCACGATCCCCTTTGGCGACAAGCCGAGTTGGATTCACTTCACAAGCCCGGGATTAACCACCAGCAAAGTCCTCAGATGGGACCCCTTAACCAGCGTCTCCCTTAGCAACACAAATTTGGACTCCATTGCGGCCATAACTCGAGGACTACCCGTATTGTGACGTCTGCGCTTTTCCAGTCCAGAGGGAAAACATTCCCCTCCCCTCCCCTTCCCCCCCAAAACACCCATGCTGGTCTGTTGGGTGGCATTATCAGGGTTTGTCTCCTTCCCTAACCAAGGATCCTTGCCATCTCTTTCCTCTTTGCCTCGGGGAGATCCCAGTGGATCCAAGGAAAGCCATTCTCCCCCCCGCAAAAAAATCTGAGATTCCAACCCATTTTTTTTTCCCATCCCCCTTTACTGGAAATCTCTTTTTTTTCTCCATCTGGGGAGTTTTGCAAAAATAGCAAAATTTGAGACTGGGGGCGGGAGGAAGGGGGGCTACTTCGCCCACCATACGGCTGTTTCACTTTTTCAAACAGGTGCCTTCGCGCTGCGGCTTGCAAAAGGACCAAACTCGGGAATCAGACAAACAATGGTTTATGCAAACATGGTTTGATGCTTCTCCCTCCCCACCCACCCAGCCAGAGGCCCCCCTCCCTCTCTTTTTCCCCAGCCTTGTTTCCTCCTCTCTCTCTGTCTCTTTCTTTTTTTCTGTCTCTCTTTCTCTCTCTTTTTCTCTCTCTCTCTGTTTCTTTCACTCTCTTTTTCTCTCTCTCTCCCTCCCTCTCTCTTTTTCTCTCTGTCTGTGTCTCTCTGTCTCTATTTCTGTCTGTCTCAGTCTCTCTCACTCTTTTTTTCTCTGTCTCTCTCACTCACTCTTTCTTTTTTCTCTGCCTGTCTCCCTCTCTCTCTCTCTCTCTCAGTCTCTCTCTCTCTCTTTCCCTGTCTCTCTCACTCTCTTCTTCTCTCTCTGTGTGTGTCTCTTTCGGTCTCTCACTCTCTTTTTCCCTCTGTCTCTCAGTCTCCCTTTTTTCTCTGTCTGTCTCCCTCCCTCTCTCTTTCTCTCTCTCAGTCGCTCATTCTCTCTTTTTTTCTCTCTCTCTATTTCTGTCTGTTTGTCTCGGTCTCTCTCACTCTTTTTCTCTCTTTCCCTGTCTCTCTCTCTCTCTTTTCCTCTCTTCCTCTCTCTTTTTCTCCCTCTTTCTCCCTCTCTCTCTTTCTCACTCTTTCTTTTTCTCTCTGTCTGTGTCTCTCTGTCTCTATTTCTGTCTGTCTGTCTCAGTCTCTCACTCTTTTTCTCTCTCTGTCTCTTCCTCTCTCTTTTTCTCCCTCTTTCTCCCTCTCTCTCTCTTTCTCTCTCTCCCCACTCTTTCTTTTTCTCTCTGTCTGTGTCTCTCTGTCTCTATTTCTGTCTGTCTCAGTCTCTCTCACTCTTTTTTTCTCTGTCTCTCTCACTCACTCTTTCTTTTTTCTCTGCCTGTCTCCCTCTCTCTCTCTCTCAGTCTCTCTCTCTCTCTTTCCCTGTCTCTCTCACTCTCTTCTTCTCTCTCCCTCCCTCTCTCTCTCTCTCTGGCTCTGCGACCTTCTAGGCGGCTGGGATTAATTGCTGTGTTTGATATTGAGATGTGGGGAAAATGTTAGCCTGGAAGTTTTAATTATAGATCGGCTGCCAGCAATTAGCGCGGATTCGCACGCAAGATGGGTCTGGCGGAGAGGCCAGCACGGTGGCAAAAACAGCTGGACGCCCGATTCCCTCTTTGAGGAGGGGTCTTGTAGTGGAACGTGGGGTGCAGCTAGAGAGTCACCCCTATTTTTCCTGGGAGGGGAGAGAAAGAAAAAACCAAGGACAGAAAACCATGGAAAGAAAGATTTTTCTTCCCATGATGTAGAATAACAGGGGACTTAAAAAGCTGTAATTTCTGTCACTAAGTGGGACATTAAGTGCCTCTTGGCTCCCATTTTATGTCCATTCGTGCCACCATTGTTAAGTGAACCCACGCATCGTTAAGTGAGTCATGCGGTTGTTCAGCGAATTCGGATTGTCAGAAGTCAGAAGCATAGCTAGTCCTCAGCTTATGACCAAAACTGAGAGCAGGATTTCCATGGCTAGGCCAGGCAGTCCTTAAGTGAGTTGTGTGCAAATTTTGCGGGGCGGGGGGGGCACGGTTCTTAAGCAAATCTCATTGCTGTTGTTGAGTGAATCAGTCCGTCATTAAATGAGTCTCATTGACTTTGCTTGGGAAAGTCGCAAAAGGGGATAACGTGACACCCCGATACACTGCAACTGTCGTAAGTTTGAGTCCCTAGCCAAGTGTTTGAATTTTGAGCTCATGACACAGGACAGTGTGCAATAGGGTAGACCCCGTTTAGTGACCTTTCCAAAGTTACAATGGCATTGGGGAAAAAAAAACGTGACTTACCATCAGTCCTCAAACTTACAACCAAGTCACGGGATTGAAATTTGGTTGCTTGGCGACTGCTGTGTATTTATGACCCTTGCAGCTGCGACCTTCCCAATGGGGTTCACTTAACAACGGCAAGGATTTGTTTAAGAACGGTGGCCCCAAAAAAAGAAAAGAAAAAAAATCACAAAATTTGTGCACGACTTGCTTCACTCGCCTCACTTAGTGGCAGAAATCCGGGTCTCCCTTGCGGTCGTAAGTCAGGGACTAGCTAGGCGTCGTCTTTTGAGGCTAAGTTAAGAAACCAAAAAAAAACAACCTTTTTTTTTTTTTTTAGCCTGCTGAGTCCAACCTATCAGGTAGCTGGCTTCTTGTTGGCCCTTTTCCTCGTTGTCGAGAATTGATTCATTTCGGGCCTTGCTTTGCTTTGCAAAAGTTTGAGGAAGGTCAAGTTACTAGTCCTCATGGTGGCCATCCAGAGCCAGAGGCCTATTGGGGGGGGGGGGGTTTGTTTAACTAGGACTCCATTGATTGTTGTTTGTGTTTTGCACGCAGGGGAATCAAACCAAGCAATTAAACCAGGCAAACCCCAGGCCTCTCCTTTTTGTGTGTGTGTGTGTGCAAATTGTTGCCTTTTGACAATTGGGTGTGTGGTTCCTCCTGTTTGAATCCTGCAAATAAAAAACCAACCACACAACATCCCAAGATTTTGCAAACAATGCCCCTTAATGGCCTCCCCCCCTTAAAATTCTTCCCCGGTGTTTTAAAATTGTCGTTTGCGTAGTTGTCGGTGGGACCCGGTGTGTTGTAGGATGGGAGGGAAAGGCGAGGGACCACAACTCCAACACAAAGGAGGAGGAGAAGTTTATAAAAAAAAAAACACACAACCCACCACACACCACAATGGGGTGACAATGCCACAGGATCCGCCCTCGGCGCCGAATACCCCTCCCTTTCTTGCACGCAATAGTTGCCGGACACTTAATAGCCCTTCCTGGACCCACGTGTGCACGCACAAATACACCCACAAAAAGAGCAATTGCGACAATCCCTCCCTACTACGCAAACGACACAAATTGGGGACGGCTGTAAACCATGCAGGTGGCATTTGTGTCTGGGCTGTGCCTCCCAGAGCCTTTGCAAGAAAAATAAACCGCATTGCAGATGGGGGCTGTATGGGGTCTGTGTGCAAACGGCGCGCGGAGGGGTGGGAGAGCAAAAGACGACATTTGCGCCGGTCGCCAACGTTGTCCCGTTGTCGCAATTTCCACCCGGGATTCCAGAATTTGGGTCTTGGCTTGAGAAACGGTGATGTGTGTGGAAAGGGGCCTACGGTCTCTAGGGGGTGGTAGGAAGAGAGACTGCTTACCCACCCACCCACCCCCTCCCCCAAGGATGGAGCATAGAACATCCTTGGGGAGGGGCCTTGGAGGCCATCTAGTCCAACCCTCTGCTCAAGCAAGAGACCCTACCCCGTTTTTGGGGAACAAATGGTCTATCCGGTCTCTCTCTCTCTCTTTCTCTTGTTTTTTAAACCTCCAGGGATGGAGCACCCACAACTCACGGGTCAAAGGGATCCTTGAGGTTGTCTAGCTGGGCCCCTTTTCTGGAAGGTTTCAACATATTTTGGAGGGGGGCACGACGCCCTAAAAACGGTACTTTGGAAAAGCATCGCAATGGCAGTGGCCTTCTATTTATTTACCAGCCTGAACGCTGCTGGGTTGCTGTAGTATTTTGAATTTTGCAAATGTGGCAGGCAAAAATATTTAAGGGAGTTAAATTACTTTGAGCCCCCAATTTGGATTTTCTAAGTCTGGATTCTCCAGTGTTGTGTTTTTAAAAAGCTGGAGGTTGTTTTTTGTTTTTTTTTCCTCCGACCTTTGGCTGAGCTTCTAGCTTTTTTCCCTCTTTTAAAATCTCCCATGTTTTTCTACCCCTTACACAAAATTGCACATGTTAAATAAGGAAAAAAATAATTGAGTTTCCAATGGATTTATTGTGCTTTCTT
Source organism: Hydrophis major (assembly GCA_033807585.1). Classification (NCBI taxonomy): domain Eukaryota; kingdom Metazoa; phylum Chordata; class Lepidosauria; order Squamata; family Elapidae; genus Hydrophis; species Hydrophis major. The sequence goes on along the minus strand of CM066333.1, from coordinate 103,960,554 downwards.
TGTTATCTGGGTTTTTTTTTTTTTTTTTTGGCCGGTGGAGTGTAGAACCTGGGTGGATTTGAGCATGAAGGCCTGGTTAAATAGGTGCAAATAATTTAGTTTAAAACCAATTTATTGCGTTTTGGGTTATCGCCCTGCGTGTGGCTTCTGGGTGGATTTGAGCATGAAGGCTTGGTTAAAGAGGTGAAAATAATTTAGTTTTTTTTTTTTTTTTAAGTGTGATTTATTATGTTTGGGGTTATCTGGACAAGAGTGTGGTGTGTAGAATCTGGGTTGATTTGAGCACACAATTTTTTTTTTTTCCTTTCCCTTTTTAAGGAAACCCTGCTGGCCACCCTGATCAGACACACCTGGCGGCTTAATCGGGGCTTCGGGGCGCAGGAGGGTGAGCCGATCAACGCCTGTGTCAGCGAGAGTTTGGCACAACGTGTTGATTTCACGGCCCCTGATGTACAAATGCAGTTCACTTTCCTTTGATAGCTGCCCAGCCGTGGGAGGGGGCTTTACCGCAGCTACCTCGCTCCCTTCCCAACTTCCATCTTGACTGGGGAACTAGGATGTAGCCCTAAATCTGGGGTTCTCAACCTCAGCCAATTTTAAGACCTGGAGACTTCAACTCCCAGAATTCCCCGGCTGGCTCACCAACCCCCCCCCCCCTAAAATCTGATAACTGACAGCCCTTCAGCCGTTTTACAATCTCTCTGTCTCTGCAAATAGGCCCTCTTTGGTTTGGCTCAGCACAATTGGACCTGGTTAGAGAATGGAGGGGAGGCCCACAGGAGATCAAGGTGGGAAGTCCCTAAGGAGACCCAGTTTGATTGCATTATCAGAGAGAGAAGAGAGAAAGATGGATGGAGAGAGAGAGAGAGAGAGAGAAAGATGGATAGATGGATAGATGTAAATGGATGGATGGATGGATAGATAGATACCAGCAGATAGGTAGGTAGGTAGGTAGGTAGGTAGGTAGGTAGGTAGGTAGAGACAGAGAGAGACAGATAGATAAATATAGATAAAAATATGAATATATAGAGAGAGAGACAGACAGACAGACAGACAGACAGACAGAGACACAGAGACAGACAGATAGATATAAATATGGATATAGATAGATATAGATAGATACCGATAGATAGATAGATAGATAGATAGATAGATAGATAGATGAGAGAGGTAGAGAGGCAGAGAGGTAGAGAGAGAAATGAGAGGGATGGTTGGAGAGAGATGGGTTGATAGAGAAAGAAGCGATAAGATAGCTAGATAGATAGATGTAGATGGATGGATAGATACAGGTAGGTAAGTAGGGGGAGAGATGGATGGATGGAGAGATGGGTAGATAGAAAGAGAAAGAAGATAGACAGATCTAGATGGATGGATGGATGGATGGATAAAGATACCGGTAAGTGGGTGGGTGGGTGGTTGAAGAGAGATGGGTAGATAGATAAAGAAGGGATAAGATAGATAGATCGATAGATCGATCGATAGGTAGATTGATCGATAGATAGATAGATAGATATAGATATGTAGATATAGATATGGATATGGATATAGTTATAGATATGTATGTATAGATAGATAGATAGATAGATAGATAGATAGATAGATAGATAGATAGATAGATATGGATGGATGGATGGATATGAGATAAAATAGATTTGATAGAGAGGGTGATAAGAGGAGAGAATGGTAGAGAAGATGGTAGAGAGGAGAGTGATTGAATAGATAGGATAGGATAGGTAGATACACAGGTAGATAGAAGATTGGTAGATGACAGATAGGTGAGAGGTGATAGAGGGAAAGATGTGTGAAATTGTTGAGTTGAATTTGCTATTTGACAACCTGAAGCCCCAAAACTGTTAAAACTTTCTTCTCTTTCCCCCTTTTTCCCCCTTTCCTTTCTACCCATTCGCCCCCGTCATCACCCCTAGAGGGAGCTCCAGGCAATGCCAATGGGAATGCCAATAAAGGTGTTCTGGTTCCTTCCAGGTCATCTGATCGAGGAGAGCCAATCGGGTGCCGCTTACCTGCTATAAATTTCCCAGGCTTTGGCCCACATCAGGTCAGAAAGTGGATTAAGTTGAAGCAAGCAATGTAACAGGCCAGAAAACAGATTAGTTTGTTGCAAAATAATCCAGCAGATCAGAAAACAGATCAATTTGATGCAAGAAATCTTAACAGATCAGAAAGCAGATTAATTTGAAGCAAAATAATGCAACAGATCAGCAAGCCTTAATTTGATGCAAGAAATCTAACCACGGAAAAAAAAGATTAATTTGATGCAAGATAATCCAACAGATCAGAAAACAGATTTAATTTGATGCAAGAAATCTAACAGGTCAGAAAGCAGATTAATTTGATGCAAAATAACGCAACGGATCAGCAAGCCTTAATTTGATGCAAGAAATCTAACCATGGAAAAAAAAGATGAATTTGACGCAAAATAATCCAGCAGATCAGAAAATAGATTTAATTTGATGCAAAGCTGGGACTCTCTTTTTTTTTTTTTTTTCAAGCCCCCTCCCCTTTCCTCAATTATGGGCCAAAACCCAAGAGGTGCAGTTTTACAAGGCTGCTAACCTCACCAAAGCCCCCACCTGACTGATTCCCAGCCTGAAGGCTACTAGCCCTGTTGGTTTCCTGCCTGTTTCTCTCTCCCCCGCCACCCTTGCAAGGGCTGAGGTCTTGGAAGGAAAGACAATTTGGGTGCAATTTACTGTCCCCCTCCCCACATCTCTTTAGATGAGAAATGGCCTCAATAAAAGCTAATTGGCGGCAGGGCCCCAGCAAATCGAATTGTTCTCTCTCTTCCACCCCCCTCCCCAAATAAGGGGAGGCGGGCAGCCCTTCCACCCAGCCAGCCTGTAGCTGCCCCCAAATTGAATCTATGAAAGGTAAATTATGCCATGGAGCTTTCCTGCCCAGGCCTGCGGTGGAGGGGGGGCAATGCCATTTAATGCCACCCCTCCAAGAGACCCCAGACCCAGCATGTGTAAATAAGCTGGGAAGATGAGTGTGTAAGTGGGCGATGAGTGCCCGGTCCCTGGGATCAGGTGCATATTGGGGTGCAAGGCGAAACACACACACCCTCCCAGAATTCCACCTGGTTGTAGCTACATTGGGGAGGAAGACCCTCCATTGTAATTTTGAGCGTGGTTGGTCGAATTTCTTACGGGGGTGGGGGGGGCAAAAAGATCAAGCAAATTGGATCTTTGCTGCTCATCTTCGGCAGGTGGGTTTGGGGTAGACTGCCCCTGGAAAGGGAGGTTTCTCTATGTACCTTCAGCAAATAGGGCTTCGAGGTAGACTGCCCCTGAAGGGGGGAGGTTCTTCTCCGGAGCTGCAAAAAAATGTCTTAGCGGGAAGAAAAGGCCTGGCTTTTGACTTAGCATTTCTTAAAGCAAACTTCGAAATGAGAATGGCACCAGTGTGTGTGTGTGGGGGGGAATTCTTTGAGACCGGTCCTCGTGCTTATGACCGTTATAGTTTATCCATGTGTCAGAATTTGGCTGCTTGGCAACCGGCATTTATATATGATGGTGGCAGCATCTCGCGGGGGGGGGGGGGGGTCACCATTGGTGACCTTCCCAGCCACAAGCAGGAAGCCAGGGTCAGACTGGAAGACCTCCTAGGGCCCTTCCAACTCTTTCATTCTGTATTCTGAGCAGGGGGTCAGACTGGAAGATCTCTCGGGTCCCTTCCGACTCTTATTATCCTGATCTGGGCGCCCTCTTAAACAGAAGAGAAACTCCTGCTCTTGTAGCCGCCTGGCTTTCCATTCCTCCATGGTAGACTGCCTTTAGCACTGGAGGCTCTAAGTGGTCAAGAGCCAGCAGGCAAGGGCTTACCTTTGGCAGCCGGGCACGGATGGTAACCAAGATCCTCTTTTGGGCCAGTTTAAGTCGATGAATGCAGCCGGCTCTCCATTATGCTCCTAACAATGTCATTTATCTTCTTCATTTGCTCTGACCGCCCAGGGAGTCTCTGTAAGGTTTGCAACGGCTTCCTTCCCAAATGTGCCTTTTTCTTTGCTTTATTTTCCTGATTTGTTTGCCCCAAGTTTCATGGCGGGGTTGGATAGCCCCCCGGCTCCAAAGACAGGGTGGGAAAAAGTGCCCTTAAAAAACAGGCATGGTTCAACTTCCCAGATTTCGCTCAGATAGACTGCTCCTGACCCAGGATGCTTTGTTAAAAAAAAAAAAAAATGTCGCCTTGCTCTAATACTCTGCAACCTTGAAAAATTCAAAATGGGTGGACTTCAACTCCCAGAATTTCCCAGCCAGCCTGCTCTAAGACACACGGCCTGAAACTCCCAGAATTCATATGCTGAGTGGAGGATTCTGGGAGTGGAAGCCCACCCTTCAACCATTCTAGCTGGGGGAATTCTGGGAGTCAAAGCCCACCTCTCTTAAACCAGCCAAGCTCAATGGACAAGCTAACTTTTAAAAAACAGACACCTCAATATATTACAATAGCTGGAACTGCTGGTACAAATGGATTGACCAAAGATAAGATTTTACACTATAAGGCAAAAGAGGATAAACCTATAGCAGTGATATACAGATATATGTAAAGATTAGGTGTGTGTATATGGCATAAATTAAGGGTTATGGAAAGAAAAGAAAAAAGAGATCTTACAAACTGTTGAAGATGAGAATGTTTTTAATTGCTTTCTATTCTTTCTATTTTCTCTTTCTTTTTTTCCCCTTTTCTTTCATTTGTGTATGTGTTGTTGGTTTGTTTTAGTTGTAAAATTAATTAAAATTTTTTTATAAAAAATAAAAATAAGCTGGAGAAGGTCTGGCTTCCTGGCACAAATTTTATTTTTTCTCTCCCTCCCAAGACGAAAGAGGTTTGGATTCTCCTGCCTAAGTGGAGAGCCCCCAGACCCATTTTCTCCCATCCCT
>CM066333.1:103888892-103955553 GCA_033807585.1 Hydrophis major | reverse complement strand
AATGATGGGAAGTTGGGTCCTCCTCACACATCTGGAAGGCGCGGGGGGGGGGGGGGGCTTCCTTTTGGCAGCCAGCTGTCTCTTGCAAACCTTTAAAGTGGATTAAAGGGTTTAATAAAGGGATTGATCGACTTCAAGGAGCACCTAAGCAGAACAGTTGTTAAGTGAGTTGGCCGCTGTTCTGGCTGCAGAATCTTTGCGGTGGTTTAAGTTAATCGCTCGAATCTGGGATCCCCCACTTACTTGGCTTGTCGGAAGGGACTTTGGAGGTCTTCTAGCCCAACCCCCTGCTCAAGCAGAATAAAAAGCGAAATATGGCCCTCACACATCATCAACACAAAATCTCCAGAACCGTAAAGCCTACAAACTTGACATTGGGCTGGTATGTTCCTCTCGGCTTCTAGGGGCTCACTAAGAAAGGATTTTTCCAAATGACCCTCATAGCATTTAGAGTATTTCCTATATTGTTGTTGTTGTTGTTGTTGTTGTTATTATTAGGCTCTGATGCTAAGGAGTTCTACTCCCCCTCCCCACCTGGAAAGAAATCTCTTCCAAATGCAAAACACAAGCAGAGGAGGTTCAGTTTCACAGCCCCAAGCAGCTTTAGTCCAGAACAGTTGAGCTAAGCCACGCCCAGGCTCCTTGCTGTCTCCTTGCTCACACAACAAATACTCTTTCAATTTCCAAACAGCCCTCCATTCCCTCACGCCCTGACAGGACGCTAGCCAGATGAATCCCGATGGATGCTGGGAGGCAGAGGCAGAATTTTCCCCCCCCCCCTATTTTCCCTCCCCCAAAGCTTAAGCCCGACCGCATAGTTTTGTAGCGAAGCCCATGGGTATCCAGCTAGTAACAGAATAACGGAGAGGGAAGGGACCTCAGAGGTCTTCTAGACCAACCCCTGCTCAGGCAGGAAACATGACATATACCGTTTGTTTTTGGGGGGACACGGCAGAATTGGATTCCCCATCAACCCAGCCCAGGTGCGGCTCACGCATTCAGCCAGATGGACCCAAAGTGGGCACTCACTTTTCTGTGACCATCGCCCCGGGGTCGGTGGCTTTCAGGACTGGCCTTGCCGGCGAGGGTTTTTTCACCGTAAAGGGAAGTTTTGCAAGGGAGACAAGCCATGCCAAAGTCCATTTCTGCCTCCAGCACGTTTTGGCTGTCTGGTTCCTCGTTTTCCTCCAGCCTGTTCCCCCCCCTTCACCCCACCCTTTGCGGGCTAAGCCTGATGGACAGTAATCTTTCTCAGCCGGTTGGAAGCTTCGCCTGTCCAGTCCTGTCTTTATCTCCGGTTCTGCCACTTGCATGCTAAGCCCAGTTTTCATTAGCCCCAAGAGGGACACTAAAAGGCCAGGTTTATTGCATCCTTTGTGTGTGTGAGTGTGTGTGTGTGTGTGTGTGTGTGTTCCTTGCTGGTGAGTGCACTTCCCTGCACAAAAAAGTTTATTTTATTGGCTCGAAAACAACCGCTGGCTAGAAATTCTGAGCCTCACTCCATTTTTCCTCCAAATGCCACATTGGCTCCAGATTGGGTCTTGATTTTATTTTATTTTATTTTATTGAATGATTCCCCCATCTCACTTGAACCAACGGTGGTGGGTGGGAAGCTTGGTTCTTCTGGGTTGAATTTTGATACTCAGTTTTGGTCCAGTTCCCTTTCTTTCTTTCTGGGGAATAAGATCCTGGGTTGAAAAGGGAATATTGTAAAGTCGGAGTAAGGGAAATAAATGAGAAAGCAGGAGAGGATGGGAAAATGGGGAGAAACTGAGTTGTTTTGCTGCCTTGATTTGGCTGGTCATGTTTAAGGCCTGAAAGATGGAGAATAAACTTCCCGTCCTTTTCCTTCCTTCCTTCCTTCCTTCCTTCCTTCCTTCCTTCCTTCCTTCCTTCCTTCCTTCCTTCCTTCCATCCATCCATCCATCCATCCATCCGACCCATTTTCCTTGTTTCCTTCCTTCCATCCATCCCACCCATTTTCCTTCCTTTCTTCCTTCCATCCATCCCACCCATTTTCCTTCCTTTCTTCCTTCCATCCATCCCACCCATTTTCCTTCCTTTCTCCTTCCATCCATCCCACCCATTTTCCTTCTTCCTTTCTTCCTTCCATCCATCCCACCCATTTTCCTTCCTTTCTTCCTTCCATCCATCCCACCCATTTTCCTTCCTTTCTTCTTCCATCCATCCCACCTATTTTCCTTCCTTTCTTCCTTCCATCCATCCCACCCATTTTCCTCCCTCCCTTCCATCCATTTTCCTCCCTTTCTTCCTTCCATCCATCCCACCCATTTTTCCTCCCTCCCTTCCTTCCATCCATCCATCCTTCCTTCCTTCCATCCATCCCACCCATTTCCTTCCTTCTTTTCCTTTCCTGCCTCGTTCTCTCTGTCCCCTTCAATTTCCCTTCCTTTCTTTTCTGTCCCTTTTTCACTTTCACTCTCCCTATCTCTAGCACCAATTCCCTTTTTTCTCCCTCCTTCCCTCTCTCATTCTCTCTCTCTTACACACACACCCCCTTCTAAAAATTGCATTGATGCTCCTGCCAGGGACTAGCCTGGCGGGTGTTCCCCCATCTGCAAACAGGCCCTACAACCCACTACAAATTGGTTGTCAAGGGAACTTATTAAAGCCAGGAAGTACCTGTTTTGGAAATGTGACTTCAGGCCGTGGTTTGCTTGCAGAAAACTTGGCTGCAGCCATCCTGCTTTGTGTGTGTGTGTGTGTGTGTGTGTGTGCAGAGATAGGTTGAATTCTGCTACTGATTTGAATCCATTTCCCTAATGTCTTCCTCCTCCCCACTCAAATCATCTAATTTTGCAGCTTTTTTGAAGTTTAGCATCAAGCCCATGTCCAGCAGCTCCTGTGCAAAATCCGAAAATAGGATAATTCAAGTAAACCAGGTTTAAATAAATACAGCCACAGCTGTTCTGGGTTACTTTCATGCGCTCAGCCAGGAATGCTGTGGTTTAAGACCCCTGAAAGATAACATCTCAAGACACCCTTCTGAATTTTTGGGTGTGTGTGGGGGGAGTGGGGGGCTTATTCCCAGGAACTGGTTGTAATAAAATTTTATGCAGCAATCTTTCCTTGGGGACGGGAGGGGGGATTTTATCTCCATCGGTTAAAATAAGAATTGCAATATTTCCCATCCACTGTACTGGTTTTATCCTGCAAATGCATTCTTCTTTTTTTTTCCCCTTGTAAATTTCCTAATTCTTTTTTTGCTTGCCATTCCAGCAGCCCAGCCTGGTTAACCCTGGATACTGCCTTAACTTTTCTGACATTGGTGCAAAATGAAAATGGAAAAACCAAACCAAAACACAACAAAAACAGCCTGGGGTGGAACTATCTTCAAAGGACTTTTAACCCCAGGGCAGGTGATGAGATAGGTAAGTTTACAATCCATCCATCAATCAATTTAAAAAGCAACCAGAAGAGACAGACAGTTTGCAAAAGAGCAGGATGGGAGTCGTTCTTAAATTTGGCTTTTTTAAAGTTCCACGCTCTTTCAAACATCAGACAGGGATAAGATTCTCCTATCCTGTTTTAGTGTTAAATTTTTTAGCATTAGAGGGTACACTGCAACTGTCATAAGTACTAGTCAGTTGCCAAGCATCTGAATTTTGATCATGGGACTATGGAGATGCCACAATGGTTGTAAGTATGAAAAACACATCATAAGTCTCTTTTTTCAGTGCCATCGTAACTTCGTTCACTAAAAAGACCGTTGTAAATTGAGAATTACCTGTATTATTCCCATAATCTGGGTTGGAGCTATGATAAAACAAAACATATTTTTCTACAACCATCTGGAAACCTTGCATTAATTGGAAGAATCTGAAGATTTCTGGTGAGGACTTAGCTATATTACATTACATAATTACATTTCCCCAGTGCTAATGTCTTTTTTTTAATTTTGTTTTTCTTTCTCCTTTCCCCCCCCCTTATAAACCGGCGATTTAGAATAAAAGCAAACCTGGCTGGTTGGTAAGGAATTTGAGCTGATTCAGGGAGAGAGAAAAAACTAAAAGATCTCATTTCATTTGGGGAAAGCATTCAGTTTGCAAAGGAGGCATTGAGAGCATTTGCAATTATTGGGGAAAAAAAGAAAAGAAAAATGGAGAAGGAAGGAGTTCCTGACAAAGACGCCTTCTTAAATTATCTGTGCTAAAAAATCAGGCTTTTTGTTTTTCTTTTAATTTGCAGTCTGTGATGGATGGATACATTTGTGAAATACAATAACAACGAATAGTTATACAAACACAAAGCAACTCACTAAAGCATACCTAATATGAGCCCACATTTCTTATTAGATTCAACAGAGATTTAAAAATGTCCACCCCAATGATGTGTTTGGATGTTGCTATCACAGTGTCAAAATTGCTAATTAAGCTGCGTTTCTCACCTTTGGCTAAATTTTAAAAGGTTGTGGACTTCAACTCCCAGAATTCCCCAGGCTTGGGGTAGGGAATTCTGGGAGTTGGAAGTCCAACAGCTCTTTTTAAAGTTTTGCCAAAAGTTGAGAAAGATTTAATTCTTTACCAAACTAGGTTTGCAAATTGGTCTTCAATCCCTTCATAAATCAACAGCCGGTTTACAGACGCCACTTGGAATGATAGAAAATTCTCATTTCAGTCCTATTTCTTTATTTGGCTTAGGGGACGTATTGGTTTCCTTTTAACTGGTCAGCAATGGGCAAACTTCAAAATGGGTTAGCATGGCGTGAGCAAAAGCTGCAGCAAAAGTGGAGAGCTGAGATATACCCCTCTTAAGATTTTTGCAGGAAGTCAAAAAAACAAAAAAACCAACCCAACACCTTTTAATTCAAGTCCTGGGTTCAAAGGGTTTTTTTTTTCTTGGTGATGCAGAAGAGAGAATTCCTTAAACGACAATTATCATTATAATTACAATCTGGGTTCTAATCAGATATTCTGGAGTCAAGTCAACCTCCAGGCCATGGTTAATCAGGGCTCAAAAGTTTTTTCCAAAGGACTTAAAACTTTTGTCAAGAGGGTGTAAATCACCCTCAATTGTATCTCCCCGAGGAACAAATGGTCCTTTAAATGTGGAGAATTGCTGGGAAGGATATAGGCTGGGAAGATGAGGGTGGGTGGGTGCCAGGCTGGCTATTTATTTATATTTTAGTTCAAAGAAGGGGAAGAAAATAAGAGAGGGGTGGGAAAGCTTCCCCCCTCCCCAATAGCTCTTCTGAAACTAACCCTCCAAATAATTCTAATTACATCTGCAATTAAACAAACAGTAGCTTCTCTCTCTTCTCCCAATTGGGTGGGAAATTGAGACGGATGACAGGAGGTCTCATTCAGGTTGGGCTTTGGTTAAATCCACTTGCTATCTGTGGATTTTCCGATGATGGAGAAATGGATTTTTGCACTCCACTGAATTGGCTCACAGTTGTCTCTCCACGCTGTGGATTTTAGTTCCCAGAATTCTCTGTAGTGGCTGGGGGGATTCTGGGAGTTGAAGTCCACCCATCTTAAAATCATGCAGGCTTGGGGATTCTGGGAATCCATTCCTCTGAAATCAAGCTGGCTGGGGGATTCTGGGAACTGAAATCCATCCTTCTTCAAGCTTGCAGATTAGAGGATTCTGGGAGTGGAAGTCCACCCATCTTAAAGCAGGCTGGCAGGGGAATTCTGGGAAATGATCCTCTTTAGTGGAGAGCTGTCTGGTTGACTCCCCAGTCTGTCGGACCACAACTCCATCATCCCTAGGCTCACCTGACAACCTTTGCAAGTGTGCAGGGAGCGAGCCCAGATCAGCAATCCAGACTTTTGAGTGGAGCTTTAACACTGAATATTGACTGGTTCAGCTTGAACTTAACCCAAAGCCATCATCACCCTTTCCATGGCTACACCGGCTGGGGCTGATAGGCGTTGTAGTCCAGCCTCCACCCCCCTCCTTTTCTCTCTCTCTCTCTGGCTTCTGCCTTAAAACGAAGCTCAGCTGCAGAGGCTGTTAAATAACTTTAAATATACATATATATACACATTTACAAGCACTCGGGGCTGATCGTATCCCCCTTGCAATTCTCCGCCACCACTTCTGCCTTCCCTCCCCAACACAAAAGCTGCCCCCCCCCCTTCTTCCCACCAGCCCTACAAGTGGAAGGCATATGCTGGAGCAGCAAGAAGAGGAATCGATGGTGTGAATAATTTAAAGGGGAGCAGTGGGGGTTGGCCGGGGGGGGGGGGGGGGGCAGGGGTTGGGCATACCACCACGACAGATTCACAGCCCCCATAGGGTCCAGGTCAGCAATGCCTTGATGGATCTCCTGCCCCAGCAAACCCACCCCACCCATAAACGCTGACATGCTAATGTATGGACTGACTCTCTCTCTCTCTCTAAATTGAGTCTGGGGGTGAATTTCCTCCCAAGTCAACCCAGATCCTCCCATTTAAAAGGATTTTTTGTTGGGGGGGGTCGGTTCTTAACAGACACACACACACACACATGCATCCTCACCCTGGACACTCCTTCAAAGGGCTAGTTCGTCCTCCACATACGACCATTTGTAGGCATTTGTTTTCGCCCCGTTGTACAACCTTTCAGGCCTCCGTCGTTAAGGGGAGCGCTGCCGTAGGGAAGTTAGTCATACAGCCGTTCAGCGAATCGGGATTTCCTCTCCCCCCTCCCCAACCCTTTGACTTTGGTGGTTGGAAGGTCACCAAAGAAGGAAGGATGCGATGGTCACCCCCCCATGTCATAAATGCGGATCGGTTGCCAAGCGCTGGGATTTTGATCACGTGATCAAACGGCTTCCAGGGTGAAAAACGGTCCCGAGTCCCTTTTTTTTTCAGGGCTGTTGTAACTTTGAACGGTCATGAAATGAATTATTGTAAGGCAAGGACTAACCTGTATGTATAATTTGGAGGGGGTGAGAGAGAGTGAGGAAGAAAGGAAGAGTGAGAGAAAGAGAGAGAGAGAGAGAAAGAAAGAAAGAAAGAAAGAAAGAAAGAAAGAAAGAAAGAAAGAAAGAAAGAAAGAGAGAGAGAGACTGGGGGAGAGAGAGAGAGAAAGAAAGAGAAAGAAAGAAAGAAAGAAAGAAAGAAAGAAAGACGAGAGAAAGAGAAAGAGAGAGAAAAGAGAAAGAAAGAAAGAAAGAAAGAAAAAGAAAGAAAGAAAGAAAGAAAGAAAGAAAGAAAGAAAGAAAGAAAGAAAGAAAGAAAGAAAGAAAGAAAGAAAGAAAGAAAGAGGAAGGTAGAATTAATAAAGGAAGGAAAAGAGATAATTTTTTTTTCTTTTTCCCTTTTTTCCCATCCCTCCATCATTTCCTGCTTCTCCACCTCCCCTATTTCTTATTCTGTCCTCCATTCCTCCCCCCCTTCAAAAAAATATTCAAAGCATCAAGGAAAGAGCTAGAAACAGCATCTGTGCAGGATGATAATCTTGGTTAGTCTTAGCCAAGGTTAGTATTTTCCTGGCTTTGCCACCAGAGCTCTGAGAAATTTGGGGAGGGGGGCAGTTTTTAAATGCCAGCTTGCTGGTTCTTCGCCATATCCAAACTCCATTCAACTGTTTGACGGGGAATCCGGAACCAAACGGAGAATTGCAAATCCCAATTTCTTTATATTTATTTATTTATTTATTTTAAGGAAAATCAACCCAGAAAGCAAAGATTCTAGAAATGGGAAAAAACTGCCAGAATTTGTCTGAAGTGGAATTTTCCTGGTCAGTTTGACCTGAGGAAAAAAATCTGAAAGTTGGAAAACTGAACGTTGAGCGGTAAGTGCGCATATAGTTCCACAGATTGTACCGATTTGAGAATTTCAGCTGAGTTACAAACTTGGGTCATGTGGATACAGAGATGGGAGCCTAGAGAGTAATGGAGCTACAAAAAGTGCTCTCTAGGAATCTCATCTTGGTAGTTGCAGGTGCCTCTTGTAGAAAAGGGGTATAAAATGGGAATTGAAAGGTTAAACTATGCTACCTGAATGAGATTTTTTAAAGGCTCCTTCCCTCCTTCCTTCCCTTCCTCTTCTACCTTCCTCCCCTCCTTCCTTCCCTTTCCTTCCTCTCTTCCCTTTTCTTTCTTCCCTCCCACCATCTCTTTCCTTCCTTCCTTTCCCTCTCCTTCCCTCCTTCTGTCCTTCCTTCCTTCCTTTTCTTTCCCCCTTTCTCCTTCCCTCCTTCCCTCTCCTTCCTTTCTCCCTCCCTTCCTCTCTTCCCGTTTCCTTCCAACCTCCCCACCCATCTCTTTCCTTCCTTCCTTCCCTCTCCTTCCCTCTCCTTCCCTCCTTCCTTCCCTTTCCTTCCTTCCTTCCCTCTCCTTCCCTCTCCTTCCCTCCTTCCTTCCCTTTCCTTCCTTCCTTCCTTCCCTTCCTCCCTCCCTCCCTCTCTTCCCTTTTCTTTCCTCCCTCCCACCATCTCTTTCCTTCCTTCTTCCCTCTCCTTCCCTCCTTCTGTCCTTCCTTCCCTTCCCTTCCTCTCCTTCCTTCCTTCCCCCCTCCCTCCCTCCTTCCCTCCCTTTTCTTCCTTCCTCCCTCCCTTCCTCTCTTGCCTTTTCTTTCCTCCCTCCCACCATCTCTTTCCTTCCTTCTTCCCTCTCCTTCCCTCCTTCTGTCCTTCCTTCCCTTCCTTTCCTTCCTTCCCCCCTCCCTCCCTCCTTCCTTCTCTTTCCTTCCTTCCTTTCCCTCTCCTTCCCTCCTTCTGTCCTTCCTTCCTTCCTTCTTCCCCCCTCCCTCCTTCCCTTTCCTTCCTTTCTCCCTCCCTTCCTTTCTTCCCATTTCCTTCCAACCTCCCACCACCTCTTTCCTTCCCTCTCCTTCCCTCCTTCCTTCCCTTCCCTTCCTCCCTCCCCTTTTCTTTCCTCCCTCCCACCATCTCTTTCCTTCCTTCCTTCCTTCCTCCCTCCCTCTCCTTCCTTCCCTTTTTCTTTCCTTCCTCCCTCCCTTTCCCCCACCTGATGATTGCCACGGGCAACCTTCCCGCCCAGTTTCCTGACCACAAAACCACAGTTTCATTTAACGGTCGTGGGTTTCACTGAACAACTTCAGTGATTTGGGCTCCTCCTCCAGCCCCCCAAAACCCCAGCCCCCACCACCAACCATGGGGAGGGGGGGGGGCAACTGACTTAACAGCTGCCTTGCTTTTCAATGGAAAACCCGCCCCCAGTTGCCTTCGTAAGTCAAGGACCCCGCCCTGTAATATTCACCCTGGCTTTGGAGTAGCCTTGTCTGGCCACGATTGACCATTTGTGGCATGCCGGCTTGGTTTCCTGGACTGCCAAAGCAGCTGGCTTGTGTCCATCATTGATTTCTTAATTTAAGATCAGGGCAGAGGCCTCCAACACAGGTGACTCTCCTGCCCCGGACCGACTTATTTAAGATTCATTTGAAAAGTAATATATATATCAGCTGTTGGAGTCAGGCCAAGGCTGATCAAAAATGCCGTTTTGTACGTTAACGGAGCGATTAAACTGACCTCAGTCCTGGTTTATCAAGCTTAACTCTCACCATTGGGCAGAAATTGGGAGGTTTTGGGGAGGGTTCTCCCTCGCCCAATCCTTCAGGGGATAACAGTTAAGTGTTCCTTGTGGTGCCCCATCCCATCGGCTGTGTTTTTGGGGACCTATCCCCCTGGCAACCTAAGAACACGATGCTGTATTGGAAGGCAGGGATGCGTCCGGTGTGGGATACAGGAGGACACCCGGTTTGGCGTAGTGGTTAAGGTGGCCGCCCAGAAACCAGGTGCCTGGGAGTTTCTAGTCCCACCTTTGGTTGGAAAGCCACCTGGGTGGCTTTGGGCCAATCCCCAGGAGGCTGAGTTGAGTTCGAGTTTGCGCCTTTGGAATGAAAGCTGTCTGGATGGCTTTGGGGTAAGCACAAGGAGACTGGGAGCTCTAGGAAGGAGAGAAAGGAGGAAGGGAGGATGGAGGGAGGAAGGAGAAAAAGGAGGAAGGGAGGAGGGAGGGAGGAAGGAGGGAAAGGAGGAAGGAGGAAGGAGAGAAAGAGGAAGGGAGGAGGGAGGAAGGAGAGAAAGGAGGAAGGGAGGAAGGAGAGAAAGGAGGAAGGGAGGAGGGAGGGCGGAAGGAGGGAAAGGAGGAAGGAGAGAAAGGAGGAAGGGAGGAGGGAGGGAGGAAGGAGGGAAAGGAGGAAGGAGGAAGGAGAGAAAGAGGAAGGGAGGAGGGAGGGAGGAGAGAAAGGAGGAAGGGAGGAAGGAGAGAAAGGAGGAAGGGAGGAGGGAGGGCGGAAGGAGGGAAAGGAGGAAGGAGAGAAAGGAGGAAGGGAGGAGGGAGGAGGGAGGGAGGAGGAGAGAAAGGAGGAAGGTGAGAAAGGAGGAAGGGAGGAGGGAGGGAGGGAGGAGAGAAAGGAGGGAGGGAGGAGAGAAAGGAGGAAGGTGAGAAAGGAGGAAGGTGAGAAAGGAGGGAGGGAGGGAGGAGGGAGGGAGGAGAGAAAGGAGGAAGGAGAGAAAGGAGGGAGGGAGGGAGGAGAGAAAGGAGGAAGGAGAGAAAGGAGGAAGGAGAGAAAGGAGGAAGGGAGGAGGGAGGGAGGAGAGAAAGGAGGAAGGAGAGAAAGGAGGGAGGGAGGGAGGAGAGAAAGGAGGAAGGAGAGAAAGGAGGAAGGAGAGAAAGAGAGGAAAGGGAGGAGGGAGGGAGGAGAGAAAGGAGGAAGGAGAGAAAGGAGGGAGGGAGGGAGGAGAGAAAGGAGGAAGGAGAGAAAGGAGGGAGGGAGGAGAGAAAGGAGGAAGGTTGAGAAAGGAGGAAGGGAGGAGGGGAGGGAGGGAGGGAGGAGAGAAAGGAGGAAGGTGAGAAAGGAGGAAGGGAGGAGGGAGGGAGGGAGGAGAGAAAGGAGGGAGGGAGGAGAGAAAGGAGGAAGGTGAGAAAGGAGGAAGGTGAGAAAGGAGGGAGGGAGGGAGGGAGGGAGGGAGGAGAGAAAGGAGGAAGGAGAGAAAGGAGGGAGGGAGGGAGGAGAGAAAGGAGGAAGGAGAGAAAGGAGGAAGGAGAGAAAGGAGGAAGGGAGGAGGGAGGGAGGAGAGAAAGGAGGAAGGAGAGAAAGGAGGAAAGGAAGAAGGAAAGAAAGGGAGGAGGAAAGAAAGGAGGAAGGAGAGAAAGGAGGGAGGGAGGAGGGAGGGAGGAGAGAAAGGAGGGAGGGAGGGATCTTTTTATTATTTTATTTTATATTTTATTCTATTATATGCCTATCTTATCTTATCTTGAGCCTACCTTCTTGGGCGTTGGCTCTTCCTGCCAGCTTAGCATCACCTGCACCACCGCAAGGGATTCACCTAACTGCAGGAGAGAAAGAGACAGAGGGAGATAAAAGAAGATCCTAAAAATTTGGACCAAAGGTTTCCCTTAGCCATAGAAATTCCCGGTGCTCCCATGGCGGCCGTCAATCCTGTCTGGACGACCTCTATAGTTCCCACACCCCAAAAATTGGCATCCCAAAAGGGGGGCTCTTGAATAATATCAACCTCCCCACCCCAATATAAAAATCTCGTTATTATTATAGGGGACAATTGCAGATTTTTTTTGGGGGGGGGGGCGGGAAGCGACGTCCTTGGAGGTGGGAGAAGTTTATCGGGGCCTCTCCATCCTTCCAATCTTTTTCTCTTTTTTTTGCTGCATCTCCATCTCGCCCTCTCCATCCAATGCAGCAAAGGAGAGTCTTTTTTCCTTCCCTTTCCCTTGTGCGTGCTAGGCGCAGCCCCTTACACCCAGCGGAGCCCATATTTCACCATTACGGTAGAGTATGCCCCTTGGTTCGGCTCTTCTCCTCCTCCTCTTTCGTCCCCTCCTCGGAGCGCCTTGTAATTTATGGCCTCATTTTCTTCCTCGGCGCCACCGGCTGCCAAAGGAAGGCACCGGGCCGCGTCCTCCACAACCCACCCACCATTCCTGATCCCCCCCCCCCCGCCCGAAGGATGCTAAAATTGCTGGATGGCAGGAGATTGGGTGGGGGTGGGGGTGGGGGGAGACTCAACTAGGCACCCAAGATCCTGGATGCAGAATGTGGTGATAAGCGAAGAAGAGGCCAAAATGCAGACAAATATTATTGGGGTTTTGGGGGGAGTTTCGTTTGCCAAGGAGGCAGGCCGGGTGTGGAGTATGGAGACCTGGTTGTATCTGGGAGGTGGGAGGTGTAGAAGGGGGGGGGTCTTAGGGAGGAAGGCTTCTCTTGGGTAGAGTCGATTGGCCGATCAGGAGAGAGCTAGAAGGGGAGCTTTGAGGTCTTCTAGTCCAACCCCTGCTGAAACAGAAGACTGTGTCGTGTTTCAGCCAAGTGGTTGGTCAATCCCTCCTTCGAAAACCCTTCAGGGATGAGGAAGGGAGGATGGGAGGAAAATGGGTGGGATGGATGGATGGATGGATGGATGGAAGGAAGGAAGGAAGGAAGGAAGGAAGGAAGGAAGGAAGGAAGGAAGGAAGGAAGGAAGATTGGAGCGGTAAGGAAGGAAGGAAGGGACAGGGAAGAAAAGAAAGAAGGACAGGCAAGAAAAGGAAGGAAGAACAGGGAAGGAAGGAGGAAGGAAGGAAGGAAGGAAGGAAGGAAGGAAGGAAGAAGGAAGGAAGGAAGGAAGGAAGGAAGGAAGGAAGGAAGGAAGATTGGAGGGGTAAGGAAGGAAGAACAGGGAAGGAAGGAAGGAAGGAAGATTGGAGGGGTAAGGAAGAACAGGGAAGGAAGGAAAGAAGGACAGGCAAGATAGGAAGGAAGGAAGGAAGGAAGGAAGGAAGGAAGGAAGGAAGGAAGGAAGGATAACAGAATAAAACCGTTGGAAGGGAGCTTGGAGGTCATCTAGTCCAACCCCTTCTCAGGCAAGAGACCCTAATCCCATTTCAGACCATTGGCTGTCCAGTGTCTTCTTCAAAGCCTCCAGTCATGATCAGATAAAATATAGAATACGGGACTGATGGAGGGTTGATCCAGCTCCTGCCCATTCGCACCTCTACCTCATCCTGGCTTGTTTTTAACCCTAGTTTGTTTAGAGGTCAGTTTTCTTTTTCGCCATCGCCAGCCGGGCCTTTAAACTGTCACGCTTTCCAAGCATCTCTCCATCACAAACCTGGGTTGTTGTTGTTTTGTTTCCCCTCCTCTCTCCCCAAGCCTTTGTGTGACTTTCTAAAAACTTTATAAATTGGGTGGCATTTCAAGGAAAACCGTCGCTCTTACGCCCATCTGCAACCAACATTGATTTGTTTCATTGTGCAGTTTTTGAAAGAGAAAAGCTGTCGGAGCTAATTGAAAAGAAACAAAAAACCCCAAAAAGCAGAAAAGAACAAAAGGAGAGGGGAAAAAAAAAGAAAAGAAAAAGAAAAGAAAGAAAAGAAATAAAAAGAAATAAAATGGAACCGTACGGTAAGAAGGCGAAACCTCCGCCGGCAGCTAATTAAAAAGCAACCCAACACAAAGGGGACAACGCACAAAAAAGAGAGAAGAAGAAAGGAACGAAAAATGAAAAAAAAAAAAAAAGGAACGATGGTTTTCAATGTTAGCCTTTCGGGCGTTTTTAAAATTATTTTTCCTTTCCTTCGCCCTGCAAATCTTCAAGTTGGCGTCTCGACCCGCGGATTAAATTTTAGCACGTCTCTGTGTGTGTGTGTGTGTGTGTGTGTCAGGTTCTAGGTCGTCTTTGACTTATGACGACAATTAGAACCGGCATTTCCGACGTAAAGCCCGCGCCAAAATCGAATCGCGTTGCCATTTTTTGCAACTGTTTCTACTCCAGGCATCGAAGAGAATCCTGCTTCCCCATCACAGCAGGAACACGGTCATTAAGTGAATCAGGCTTTCTCCCACCCACCCACCCCAATGGTCAGAAGGTCGCGAAATGGGGGGTCCCCCGGGAGGCGGCAGAGGGGGAGGCACTGGCACTGTCATAAGTGCGAGTCCATTGTCAAATCATCTGAATGCAAATCAAGTGACTGTAAGGAGCCTCTCAAGGGTCGTAAGTGTGAAAAACCGGTTGTTAAAGTCACTTTTATCAGGCACGGTTGTAACTTAGGTCATTAAATGAGGACTGCTTGTACGGGGGTGGGGAGGGAAATATTAAACCTGCTTTTTATCCCAAGCAGGTTTGCATCCCAAAGAGGGTGAGATTTTTTTTCCAGCATGGAATTGGGGGGCAGTTAATTTGGAATTCCTGCCGCCTGGATTTGTGGCTCAGTGGATCCCAAGCCCGCCAGAGAGGAAGAGGAGGAGGAGGAGGAGGAGGGTGTTGGGCCGGCCATTGCGTCTGCTGTCTGGCCAGCTCGCTCCCTGCAGAGCCGGCGGTTTTCCCCGCCTTTGCCTCTCCATCTCTCTTCACACTTGGCTTGGCATGTCCTTGGATGCTGGTTGCTGGCTGCTGGTTTGGATCCACGATGGATGGAGCAGCTGGCTTGCAAGGGGTCAAGCCCAGAGGTTGGGGGGGGCAGCAGGGGGGACAGGCAGCACGGCAGCCAAGCCCCCTTGGAGTGGCTAAGGGCCATTGGCAAGGGGAAGCTGCCCCTGTTGAGAGGGGTGGAAGGAGGGAGGGAGGGAGGGAGGAGGAAAAGGAAGGGAAAGAAGGAGGGAGGGAAGGAGGAAGGAAGGAAAGAGGGAGGGAAGGAAGGAGGGAAGGAGGGAGAGAAGGAAGGAGGGAGGGAGGAAGGAGGGAAGAAGGGAGGAAGGAAGGAGGAAGGAAGGGAATGAAGGAGGAAGGAGGGAGGGAAGGAAGGAGGAAGTAGGGAGAGAAGGAAGGAGGAAGGAAGGGAGGGGAAGGAAGGAGGGAGGGAGGAAGGAGGGAAGAAGGGAGGGAAGGAGGAGGAAGGAAGGAGGGAGGGAAGGAAGGAGGAAGGGAGGAAGGAAGGAGGAAGGAAGGGAGGGAAGGAAGGAAGGATGGACAGGAAGGAGGGAGAGAAGGAAAGAGGAAGGAAGGAGGGAGGGAAGAAGGGAGGGAAGGAAGGAGGAAGGAAGGAAGGGAGGGAGGAGGAAGGAAGGGAGGGAAGGAAGGAGGGAAGGGAAGCCAAGGAAAGAAGAAAGAAAAATACTTTGTTAATGGAGCTAGTTGTGTTGAATTGTGTTGCCTTGCACTGCATTCCCATGCAAACCCTCAACACACACACACACACACACACACACACAGGGGCCCCATAGAGGTGGAAGGAAGGAAAGAGATGGTGGGAGGGAAGAAAGAAAAGGGGAGAGGGAGGGAAGGGAAGGAGGAAGGAGGGGAAGGAGAGGGAAGGAAAGAGGTGGTGGGAGGTTGGAATTATGGAAACAGGAAGAAAGGAAGGGAGGGAGAAGGAAGGAAAGGGAAGGAGGGAAGGAGGGAGGGGGAAAGAAGGAAGGAAGGAAGGACAGAAGGAGGGAAGGAGAGGGAAAGAAGGAGGGAGGGAGGGGGGAAGGAAGGAAGGAGAGGAAGGAAAAAGGACAGAAGGAGGGAAGGAGAGGGAAGGAAGGAAGGAAAGAGATGGTGGGAGGGAGGAAAGAAAAGGGAAGAGAGGAAGGGAGGGAGGAACGGAAGGAAGGAAGGAAGGAAAGGAAGGAGGGAAGGAGGGAGGGGGGAAGAAGGAAGGAAGGAAGGACAGAAGGAGGGAAGGAGAGGGAAGAAGGAAGGAAAGAGATGGTGGGAGGTTGGAAGGAAACGGGAAGAAAGGAAGGGAGGGAGAAAGGAAGGAAAGGGAAGGGGGAAGGTGGGAGGGGGGGAAAGAAGGAAGGAAGGAAGGACAGAAGGAGGGAAGGAGAGGGAAAGGAGGAAGGAAAGAGAAGGAAGGAGGGAGGGAGGGGGAAGGAAGGAAGGAGAGGAAGGGAAGGGAAGGAAGGACAGAAGGAGGGAAGGAGAGGGATCGAAGAAGGAAGGAAAGAGATGGTGGGAGGGAGGAAAGAAAAGGAAGGGAGGGAGGGAGGAGGGAAGAAGGGAGGGAAGGAAGGAGGAAGGAAGGATGGACAGAAGGAAGGAGGAGGGAGGGAAGGAAGGAAGGAAGGAGGAAGGAAGGGAAGGAGGAAGGAGGGAGAGAAGGAAGGAGGGAGGGAGGAAGGAGGGAAGAAGGGAGGAAGGAAGGAGGAAGGAGGGAGAGAAGAAGGAGG
The DNA here is from genome assembly GCA_033807585.1 of Hydrophis major. NCBI lineage: Eukaryota > Metazoa > Chordata > Lepidosauria > Squamata > Elapidae > Hydrophis > Hydrophis major. Next base: position 103,939,543 of record CM066333.1, on the reverse strand, counting down.
AAGGAAGGAGGGAGGAGGGAAAGAGGAAGGAGGGAGGAAGGGAGGAAGGAAGGGAGGGAAGGAAGGAGGGAAGGAAGGAAGGAGGAAGGAAGGAGGGAAGGAAGGAGGGAAGAAGGGAGGGAAGGAAGGAGGGAAGGAAGGAAGGGAGGGAGGAAGGAAGGAGGGAAGGAAGGAAGGAGGGAAGGAAGGAAGGAAGGAAAGGATGGACAGGAAGGGGGGAGAGAAGGAAGGAGGAAGGAGGGAGACAAGGAAGGAGGAAGGAAGGAGGGGAAGAAGGGAGGGAGGGAAGGAGGGGAAGGGAAGCCAAGGAAAGAAGGAAGAAAAATACTTTGTTAATGGGAGCTAGTTGTGTTGAATTGTGTTGCCTTGCACTGCATTCCCATGGCAAACCCTCAACACACACACACACACACACACACACACAGGGGCCCCATCGAGGTGGGTCTGGCCAGCTGGGGAACAAGGTGTCCAAAAAGAAAGAGGAAACGCTGGCAGAATGGGAAATAACGCAACTGGCCATTGAAATGGAGATGCTATTTGAAATCCAAAGTGGAGAGAAACCCCCCCCCCTCCATTTGCTAATTTTTTTGTGGGTGTGGGTGTCCCCTCCCCCCCCCCCGTCAGGAAAATTGGGGGAGGGGGCAGAGAGTTGGGCATTTCCTTGCCCTTCCCTTCCTCTAGGCCAGCCTGGAATAATATAGAGCAGTTTGGCTCCCGCTTAACAACGGGAGGACTTCAATTCCCAGAATGCAACCAAAGAAACCCCCCCCCCCCGCAGGCTGGGGGGATTCTGGGAGTTGAAGTCCACCCATGCCCAAGTGTGAAGTGGCACAACTATAGGCTAAAAGTGTCCCTTGAGTTGAACAAAACGAGGGACTTTAAGTGAGGATGGAGAGGAACTAGGGACCCTACTACACCAGACGTGGTGTAGCGTCTCCCACTTGGGCAGGGGGTTGGACTAGATGACCTACAAGGTCCCCTTCCAACTCTGATTGTTCTCTGTTTAACATCTTGAGGATGCTTCAAGCTGCCAGCCGCTCGAAGGGGCCCTTTCTGGACCGTCTCCATTCCATACTTCTTGCCCTATGGAGAGGCATCCGCTTCCCTCCCGAATGATTTTTAGTTTTTGGCTAGTCCTTGATGTACGACTACAACCGAGCCCAACATTTCTGTGGCTGAGCAAGATGGTTTTGCCCCATTTTATGACCATTGATCAGTGAAGCACTGCAGTCGTTAAGTGAAGCGTGGTGGGCTTCCCCCATTCCTCGTCTTACGACCCCCACAAGGGAGCCCAAAACGACTGTGTGAAACGTTGGCTATCTTTATCTCCTTTTGAGGGTCTCGCTTGCCACCGCCGTTAAGCGAATCGCTGGCAGCCGTTAAGCGAATCCATCTTGCTCGATGGACTTGGCACGTCCAGAAGGTCGCGAAAGGGGAAATACACACACACACACAAACACACACGTCCGGGACCATTGTAAATACGAGCCAGTTGCCGGTTTGATCCCGTGACCGCGGGGACCGGTCGCAAGTGTGAAACACAATCCCGGGATGGTTTTGTTTTTGGTTGTTTTTTCCCCGGTGCCATTTGAACTTTGGTCCCTTGGCGAACGGTGTAAGATGAGGACTAGCAACGCGGAGGTTGTTTGAAACGGTAAAAATAATGCCGAGCGTTGAATCATAAGAGACAGGATCCAGATCTTAAAGCCAGTTTTCCCGGGGATCTCTGGGGGGGGGGGGAGGCAAATGTCTCGATGGAGCGCAGTAAAACGTCGTAGCAGCCAGACGCTGACGAAGCCGACGAACCAGAAAGGCCTCATCCAATTTTCATGAAAGCAGGCCGGGATAGTTTAAAATAAAAATAAAATTTTAAAAAAAAGAAGTGGGGGGAGGAACCAGAAATAAAACCGTGGGTGGGTGGATGGGAACCGCCTGGGGGAAATAAAAGTGAAATTATTTGATTGACTCTTCCGTGTTGCCCGGGTGGAAGAAAAGAAATCTATCTTCTAGGGAGAGAGAAGGAGGGGGGGAGAGAAGGAGAGAAAGAAAGAGATGGAGAAAGAGAGAGAAGAGAGAGAAAGAGAGAGAGAAAGAAAGAAAGAGATGGAGGAAGAGAGAGAAAGAAAGAGATGAAAGAAAGAGAGAGAAAGAAAGAGAAGGAGAAAGAGAGACAGAAAGAGAGAGAAAAGAAAGATGAGAAAGGGAGAGAAAGGGAGGAAAGAGAGAGAGAAAAAGAGAAAGAGAAGGAGAGAGAGAAAGAAAGAGATGGAGAAAGAGACAGAAACACAGAGAGAGAGAGAGATGGAGAGAAAGAAAGAAAGAGATGGAGGAAGAGAGAGAAAGAAAGAGATGAAAGAAAAAGAAGGAGAAAGAGAGACAAAGAGAGAGAAAAGAGATGAGAAAGGGAGAGAAAGAGGAGGGAAAGAGAGAGAGAGAAAGAGAAAGAAAGAGAAAGAGAAGGAGAGAGAGAAAGAAAGAGATGGAGAAAGAGACAGAAACACAGAGAGAGAGAGAGAGAGATGGAGAGAAAGAAAGAAAGAAAGAAAGAAAGAGAGGAGAAAGAGAGAGACAGAGAAAAAAAAGGATTGCTCAGGCCTGCTTGTGCCAAAGGCTTCTGTGGGCCCCCTCCCCTTCCCTCCCCAAGCCCTCCCCCCCCCGCGCCCCTCCCCATGGTGCGATGCTCCCTCCTGTGTCTTCTGACGCCCACTGTATGTTTATTTATTTAATGAATAATATATCCCCCTCCGCTTGAACAAGCTGCATTATCACGCCCTACTCCACCACGGCTCCCTCCAGCTGCAGAGGTGGCCCCCCCGCCTCCCCCCCATCCCAGCCATGATTTATTGAACACTGTCTATGCACTTATAGGAGGAACTGTCACAACTGTCACAGGAAGCCATGGTTAAATATTAAGCAGGCCTGGAGGAAGGGGGGGAAATTATCTAACATCTATCATCTATCTATCTATCTATCTATCTATCTATCTATCTATCTATCTATCTACACATCCATCCATCCATCCTTCCATTTATCCATCTGTCTATCTATCTATCTATCCATCCATCCAGCCATCCATCCATCCCTCCATCCATCCTCCATATATCTCTTTTCTATCTTATCTATTTATCTATCCATCTTCTATATATCTCTTTTCTATCTATCTTTTCTATCTTATCTATCTATCCATCCATCCATCTATCCTCTATCCTCTATCCTCTTTTATCTTATCTTTTTTATCTTTCTATCTATCCATCCATCCTCTCTATATTTATCTTTTCTATCTTATCTATTTATCCACCCAGCCTCTCTCTCTCTCTCTCTCTCTCTATCCATCCTCTATATAACTATCTTTTCTTTCTATCTATCTATCCATCCATCCATCCTCCATATATCTCTTTTCTATCTTATATATTTATCTATCCATCTTCTATATATCTCTTTTCTATCTTATCTATTTATGCACCCAGTCTCTATCTGTCTGTCTGTCTATCTGTCTATCTATCTATCTATCTATCTATCTATCTATCTATCTATCTATCTATCTATCTATCCATCCTCCATATATCTCTTTTCTATCTTATATATTTATCTATCCACCTTCTATATATCTCTTTTCTATCTTATCTATTTATGCACCCAGTCTCTATCTGTCTGTCTGTCTATCTATCTATCTAGCTATCTATCTATCTATCTATCTATCTATCCATCCATCCTCCATATATCTCTTTTCTATCTTATATATTTATCTATCCACCTTCTATATATCTCTTTTCTATCTTATCTATTTATGCACCCAGTCTCTATCTGTCTGTCTGTCTGTCTGTCTATCTGTCTATCTATCTATCTATCTATCTATCTATCTATCTATCTATCTATCTATCTATCTATCTATCTATCTATCTATCCATCCTCCATATATCTCTTTTCTATCTTATATATTTATCTATCCACCTTCTATATATCTCTTTTCTATCTTATCTATTTATGCACCCAGTCTCTATCTGTCTGTCTGTCTGTCTGTCTATCTGTCTATCTATCTATCTATCTATCTATCTATCTATCTATCTATCTATCTATCTATCTATCTATCTATCTATCCATCCTCCATATATCTCTTTTCTATCTTATATATTTATCTATCCACCTTCTATATATCTCTTTTCTATCTTATCTATTTATGCACCCAGTCTCTATCTGTCTGTCTGTCTGTCTATCTATCTATCTATCTATCTATCTATCTATCTATCTATCTATCTATCCATCCATCCTCCATATATCTCTTTTCTATCTTATATATTTATCTATCCACCTTCTATATATCTCTTTTCTATCTTATCTATTTATGCACCCAGTCTCTATCTGTCTGTCTGTCTGTCTGTCTATCTGTCTATCTATCTATCTATCTATCTATCTATCTATCTATCTATCTATCTATCTATCTATCTATCTATCTATCTATCTATCCATCCTCCATATATCTCTTTTCTATCTTATATATTTATCTATCCACCTTCTATATATCTCTTTTCTATCTTATCTATTTATGCACCCAGTCTCTATCTGTCTGTCTGTCTGTCTATCTATCTATCTATCTATCTATCTATCTATCTATCTATCTATCTATCTATCCATCCTCCATATATCTCTTTTCTATCTTATATATTTATCTATCCACCTTCTATATATCTCTTTTCTATCTTATCTATTTATGCACCCAGTCTCTATCTGTCTGTCTGTCTATCTATCTATCTATCTATCTATCTATCTATCTATCCATCCATCCTCCATATATCTCTTTTCTATCTTATATATTTATCTATCCACCTTCTATATATCTCTTTTCTATCTTATCTATTTATGCACCAGTCTCTATCTGTCTGTCTGTCTGTCTGTCTATCTGTCTATCTATCTATCTATCTATCTATCTATCTATCTATCTATCTATCTATCTATCTATCTATCCATCCTCCATATATCTCTTTTCTATCTTATATATTTATCTATCCACCTTCTATATATCTCTTTTCTATCTTATCTATTTATGCACCCAGTCTCTATCTGTCTGTCTGTCTGTCTATCTATCTATCTATCTATCTATCTATCTATCTATCTATCTATCTATCCATCCTCCATATATCTCTTTTCTATCTTATATATTTATCTATCCACCTTCTATATATCTCTTTTCTATCTTATCTATTTATGCACCCAGTCTCTATCTGTCTGTCTGTCTATCTATCTATCTATCTATCTATCTATCTATCTATCCATCCATCCTCCATATATCTCTTTTCTATCTTATATATTTATCTATCCACCTTCTATATATCTCTTTTCTATCTTATCTATTTATGCACCCAGTCTCTATCTGTCTGTCTGTCTGTCTGTCTATCTGTCTATCTATCTATCTATCTATCTATCTATCTATCTATCTATCTATCTATCTATCTATCTATCTATCTATCTATCCATCCTCCATATATCTCTTTTCTATCTTATATATTTATCTATCCACCTTCTATATATCTCTTTTCTATCTTATCTATTTATGCACCCAGTCTCTATCTGTCTGTCTGTCTGTCTGTCTATCTGTCTATCTATCTATCTATCTATCTATCTATCTATCCATCCTCCATATATCTCTTTTCTATCTTATATATTTATCTATCCACCTTCTATATATCTCTTTTCTATCTTATCTATTTATGCACCCAGTCTCTATCTGTCTGTCTGTCTGTCTATCTATCTATCTATCTATCTATCTATCTATCTATCTATCTATCTATCTATCCATCCTCCATATATCTCTTTTCTATCTTATATATTTATCTATCCACCTTCTATATATCTCTTTTCTATCTTATCTATTTATGCACCCAGTCTCTATCTGTCTGTCTATCTATCTATCTATCTATCTATCTATCTATCTATCTATCTATCTATCTATCTATCCATCCATCCATCCATCCATCCATCCATCCATCCATCCATCCATCCATCTATCTATCATACCAGGTCTCCCTCTTCCCTGCTTACAAACCTGCACCCTCTAAGACACACACACACACATTTCCAAAGGAGAAATTTCATATGGAGAGTCCTCAACGACCAGAATGGAGGCCGGAATTTCTGAGACGGACGTTCAGTGAAATTTACTCCTTTTTTACCTCTCCCCCCGTCCTTAAGCAAGGTGCCATAGCCCGCAATACCACGGCCTACCACCCCCCACCCCTTATATCCTCCCCAGCCCATGGCTCTTTTGAAAGGAGTTGGGCCCTGCGGTGGCGACCTTTCCTGCTGCTGTCGTTAAGCGAGGCGCTGTGGCAGTTAAGTTCATTGCCTGGTTGTTTTAAGCGAACCCAGCTTCCCTGTGGGCTGTGTGGTTTGGAAGGAGGCAAGAAGGGATTGTGTGTCTTACACACACACATATATATACACACACACACAAACACACGGACACCGCGCGTCTGTCATAAATGTGAATCCGTGGCCAAGCGGCTGAATTTGGATCCTGTGACCTCAGGGATGTTGTCATGGTCGTCAGTATGAAAAACAGCCGTAAGTCACCTTTTTGGGTGCTGTCATAACTTCAAACGGTCACTAAATAAGTTGAATTTCTACCTGCAAAGGAGAAATATCCCTCTTCCCCTCCCCACTTCCTTCTGCGTGGCCCAGCCTGTGGTCATCGCACGCTAGGAAAATTCAGACGCTTGGCACCACTGGCTCGTGTTTTCGATGGTCGCGGCCTTCCCTCTGGGGCCATGCCGTCCCCTTTGGCCACCTTCGGACCGGTCGCTGAACAAGCCCGTTCCTCGCTTAACAACGGTGGCCAAGATGGTGGTAAAATGGGGCAAAATTCACCGAACGGCCATCGCGCTCAGCAACGCAGAGTTTGGCATTCAGCCGTGGCTAAAACTGCCCGACCTTGTGAAGCATTTTTCGGCGAGCGTTGATATCCTGCTCCACCGCAGGGTTTCAAGGACGGGCACACTTCCACTTGCGAGCCTGGCATCGGTTGGCAAGCCCTTTCCTTCCTCCCTCCCTCTGCCTGGCGTTCTCCCAGGTGCTGGCATGTGGGAACGCAGCGCCTGCTATCAGCTCAGGGAAATGAGTCAGAGGAGCCGAAAAGCAACAAACCGCCACCCCCTTGTACGGTGCAGTGAGCCAGATCCCGGCGGCCTCGTTGGTGCCCGATCGGTGGGCAAAAGGGGTGTGTGTGAACACAGAGGGGTCCAGAACCTGGCGTGGCAGAGGAGACTGGAGCAAACTGGCATCGCAGGATCCTTCTTCCTGGGCAGGGAACCACATTGGCACCTCCACAATCTTAAGACCCACGTACTTAAATCCCTGGTGTGCAATTTCCCCTTTTCAAGCCGTCCTTGACGGAATGACCACCGTTGAGCCCCCCTCCCCCATCTCCGCCACTGAGCGAGACAGTTCTTAAACGAGTCGTTCCCCTTCGTACGAGCTTTCCTGCCCCCCGTCGTTTCAGTGAATCCATCCTGAACTTAGTAGCAATGGGAGGTTAAGCAAATCTCTTGTCTGCCTTGACTTGACTGGTGAGAAGGTCGCAAAAGAGGATCGCATGTGATCTCCCCAGGAGACTACGACCATCATAAATACAAGCCCATGGGGCAGACATTTTGAGGACATGACCACAGGGGATGCGGCAACAGTCACTAAGGGTGAAAAACAATCGTAAGCAGGGGTGGGATTCTACTGGTTAGCACCGATTCGCTAGAACAGGTTATTCACATGGTTGTTAGAAGAAATTACTGGGCTAATCCTGTAAGGAAGGCAGGAAGGAAACATTCTGGTGTTGCTTACGGAAACTGCCTCTCTGTTAACCCTTATTCCATTCTTGACAGGGCTAGACTTCCTGTCTCAGGAACTTCTCTGGAGTTGTTTTAACCCCCTTTGTTGGTACTTTGCTTGTGTGGAGGAACCATTCAAAGTTACAATGGTCCTGGAAAAAGTGACTTATGGCCGTTTTTCACACTTACGACTGTTGCAGCATCTGCACAGTCACGAGAAGCCAGGCGAGGAGATGCGTGCCTCGATGTAATATTGAGTTGGCCACGCCCAGCCAAAAACATGACCACCAAGCCACGCCCACCAACTAAGCCACGCCCACAGAACCAGTTGTTAAAACCTTCGAATCCCACCCCTCCTCATAAACCACTTTGTTCCCTTGTAACTTTGGCCGCTAAACTGAGGATCGCCTATACTGAAGTCCCCGGCGTGCAATCTTCATCCTGCCGCTGCCACCTTGGGGTGCAGGGTGGCTGCCCGCAGCAGTGCACCGATCGGCACAGGGCGCGCAGGCCTGCTTGCGTCTTCGCGAGAGGGGGAGCTATTTCTGTGCCACTGAGCGCGTGAAGAGCGGGGTTTCCCCCCCTGCCTTCTGGGTGACAGCGTGTGGCAGAAGGTGGCGACTGGCACGCCGTGGCAGACAGAAAGCGCAATTCTCAGTTTCCTGCCTCCCAACAGCAGCAGCACCGTAGCACCCGTTGCCTTACTCTGCCTTTCACCATTCCACGGCGCGTGTGCACACATGGACAAACACACACACACTCACACACACAGAGCGCTTTGGTTTGGCCAGCTGCCAAGAACTCGTCCCTCCCTGGCACTGCCGTTCTCGCGTTCAGCACTATGTGTGCCGTGAGCCTGCCAGGGTTCCTGACGGCTGCGCCGTGGGCGGGAAACGAGGGAGGGGAGGGGGTCTTCAATCTTGTCCCTGGGGAGAAGCCAGGGGGGAGGGGGACGATGCCAAGCCTTTGCTGCTGGAACGGCCATCCATCCATCCGTCCATCCATCATCACGTCGGTTTTGGCAGACAGCCACTCAGCCTGCCCACTGACCGGTGGGTGATGGGCACAACCGTTCAGCGAGATCAACTTCGTGCCCTCCCGCGCTTCCCTCGCCATCGGGCTTCCAAATCACAAGATGGCTAGTCCTTGACCAGAATTGTGGCTGCCAATTTCTGTCGCTAAGCGGAGGCGGTGGTTCAGGGAGGTTTGCCCCGTTTTACGGCCGGAGCGGTGAACGTGAATCTCTGCAGGGTTAAGTTAGGAAACAACGGTTGTTAAATGAAGCGGGCTTCGCCGTTGTGTTACCACAGTCCAACAGGGTAGATCTGAATACAGGTGATCCTTGGCTTACCACCATTCATTTAGCGACCATTTGAAGTTTCAACGGCGTGGCAAAAAGGGGCTTTTTACGGCTGTTTTTTTTCACACTTACGACCTTTGCAAGGGTCGTGGGATCAAAATTCGAACTCTGGGCAGCTGATTCGTATTCATGACGATGGTGGCGTCCAAGGGCAAGCCAGCTTCTCCTAACAACTGACGTGATTCACTTACAAACCGCAGCCCAGAAAAGCCATAAAACGGAGCCAAGCTCACAGAACTACCCATCCCGCTTAGTGACATAATTTTTTTTAGGTTGTAAGTCAAGGACTGCCCATATGATATTTTGGCCGGAACGTGAACTTCTTTCCCCAAAATGAAAGGCATCACATCCAATTTTCACCTGGATATCACAATGAGGGGAAACACAGATTTTTCTGCCACATTTATTTCCTTGTTGTTGGTTTTTTTCGTTTAATTCGGGGAAGATGGTTTGATTTTTTCCCCCCCAGAAGCTGATGTGGGGGGTTTTTTTTGGCAATTCCTAGATGGCCCTTCTGTTATCGGGAACTCTTTGAAGGACTTGAGTTATTCAGTTGCAAAACTTCTCAACTCTTTCCGCACAAAGTTTGCGAAAACTTCCCGTTAAAACCAACAAAGGTTCATTAACAGATTAACAAGAGTTGGAAGGGATCTTGTTAGGTCATCTAGTCCAACCCCCTCGCCCAATCAAGCAGGAGATTCTACAGGGGAATGTCTGCACCCCAATGCTTGCCTGCCCCCCCCAAGGGTACATTACAGGTAAGGTCCTCGACTTGTGATGGTTTGTTTAGTGACCGGAGACACAGCAGCAGCACCAACTGAGGGGGCTTAAGGACTGTTTGTCAGCCTTACGAGGGTTGCCACATCGCCACGATCGAAATTCCGACGCTCGGCACCTAACTCGTTCTTATGACGCCCGCCGTATATCTTATAAGCAGAGGCCTCCAAACTTGGCCACTTGAATAAGTCTTGTGGACTTCAACTCCCAGAATTCTCCAGCCACCATGCTTTAAGATCTATGGATTTCAAACCCACCCCCCAAGAATATGGCTGAGTGGAGAATTCTGGGAGTTGAAGTCCATGTATTTTGAAGCATGCTGGCTGGAGGATTCTGGGAGTTGAAGTCCACCAATCTTAAAGTGGCCAAGTTTGAGGACCCCTGGGTTGTGGGAGGTCGCGACACTGGATTGGAAAGCCGGTTTGGATGAGGATGTTGGCCACGGCATCAGGGTTTAAGTCCCTCCTCCCTGCGACAGGGACGTTTGCCATGGCCTACCTCACAGGGTTGTTGTTGGGAGGAAATAGCCTGGGAGGGGGAAGGGGAAAAAAAAACCCCTTACTTATGCCACTTTGGGCTTAAAAGCAGGATGGACATGAAGTTCATAAGCAATAAAGCCAATTTTTTAGGGCCGTTTCTGCTGAAAAACCCATTTCTGTTGCAAATGGTTGTGTGAATGGCCGTACCTGGTTCGGGCTAACCGGGATGTGAGTTGGGGATGACTGGAGGAACGTGGGAAGACGAGGAATGCCAGTTGACTCACACACACACAGGCACAAAATGCAAAAAAAAAAAACGCATACGTGGGTGTGCAATTTCCCTTTTCCTGTTTCTTTGAACTTGGCAGTCGCCATACCTGTAGAAGGCCCTAAAGGAGCGGACTGGCCGTGGCTCTCTCGAATTGCGGATTGCACAAGCTGGGGAGGTGGGGTGAGAAGGGGGCCAAAGAGCCCGCGGGGCCTGGCAGAGTTTGTGTTACTCATCCTTTGGCAGGTCGGATCAAGTCGTCAGCGGTGGATGAGGAGAAAAACATGGAGTAGAAGGAGGGATTTGGAAGGCAAAACAGTAGAAAGAGGGATTTGGAAGGCAATCAAGGCGAGTGGGGTGGCCGAAGGGGGAAAGGCGGCCTCTGGGGTGAGGGGGAAGCAGGGAGGGGGAGATATGAAATGGGAGGGAGGGAGGGAGGAAGGAAAAAGAGAGAAATAGATAAGGAAGGAAAACAGATGGATGGAAGGAAGGAAAGGGAAGAAAACAAAAGAAAGAGATAGGGAAGGAAGGAAAGAAAGAAAAAGAGAGAAATATATAAGGAAGGAAAACAGATGGATGGAAGGAAGGAAAGGGAAGAAAACAAAAGAAAGAGATAGGGAAGGAAGGAAGGAGGGAAGGAGGGAAGGAAGGAAGGAAGGAAGGAAGGAAGGAAGGAAGGAAGGAAGGAAGGAAGGAAGGAAGGAAATAAATAAATAAATAAATAAAAAGAGAGAAATAGATAAGGAAGGAAAACAGATGGATGGAAGGAAGGAAAGGGAAGAAAACAAAAGAAAGAGATAGGGAAGGAAGGAAGGAAAGAAGGAAGGAAGGAAGGAAGGAAGGAAGGAAGGAAGGAAGGAAGGAAGGAAGGAAGGAAATAAATAAATAAATAAAAAGAGAGAAATATATAAGAAAGGAAAACAGATGGATGGAAGGAAGGAAAAGGAAGAAAACAAAAGAAAGAGATAGGGAAGGAAAGAAGGAAAGAAGGAAGGAAGGAAGGAAGGAAGGAAGGAAATAAATAAATAAAAAGAGAGAAATATATAAGGAAGGAAAACAGATGGATGGAAGGAAGGAAAAGGAAGAAAACAAAAGAAAGAGATAGGGAAGGAAGGAAGGAGGGAAGGAAGGAAGGAAGGAAGGAAGGAAGGAAGGAAGGAAGGAAGGAAGGAAGGAAGGAAGGAAGGACCCTGGCAAAACCAGGAGTGGGGGGAAGCGGGGGGGGAGAGACCCTGCCTCCCCCCTGTTACCCAAAGTGAAGCTTTCCACCCAAGGCCAGAGCAAAATAAAAAATAAAAAAATTAAAATGGGGGGGGGGAGCAGCTTTTTAACTTTCTCTCTTGCGTAACGCCTAGGAGAGATGTATAATCTTGGAAGGAAATAGCTGTTCATTTTAACCAGGGAAAGTTGGTGCCAGCGGCCACAGTCCAAGGGCGAAGTTGGCATGGGGCGTGCTTGGGCAGGGCACAAGGGTGGGTCCCAGTAGGTGAGGGGGGACTTGGGGGGGGTCAGGGAGTGAATCAGTCGGACAACAGCCAGCTCCGAGGGAGGAGGAAGCAAAATAGTTTTTGAGCCTTGTGCAAATAAAACAATGGTCGGAATGAGAGGGCAGAAGGCTCCTGTGAACAGATTTCATTTCAGAAGAATAGAATATCGCAGTTTGGGAGGCATTTTGAAGGTTATCTAGCCCAACCCCCCCCCCCGCCCAGAGGACAGAGTAACGGAGTTGGGAGGGACATTAGAGGTCATCCAGTCCAACCCCCTGACCAGAAGACAGAGGAACGGAGTTGGGAGGGACCTTGGAGGTCATCAAATCCCTGCTTAGAGTACAGAATAACAAGAGTCGGGAGAGACCTTGGAGGTCATCTAGCCCAACCCCCTGCTCAGAAGACCAACAAGAATTAAGAGGTGTGGATGGTTAATCCCTGTTTTTTCTAAGCTGGGTGGCAGGCTGGATTACCTGACTTCCAGGGTTCCTTCCAGCTCCACCGTTCTGTGGTTGGCTTCAGCAGGGAGCAAGCCCTTGGTGGCTCTCACATCAGGGCCTTGTCTATCCAAGAATCGAGCCAGGACATTGGCTTGAACTCGGCTTGTTATGGGGACACCCAGGTTAAAACCCCATCTTGGCGCAATCCATTCCGTTGTCATCTACAGAAGGATAAAACAGTGTTTGTCCCCCTTGTAGAGCCAGGAAAGGGAGGAAAATAGAATATTTTCTAAGCTTGGAAACAGGCCTGTTAAAAAACAGGATTTTATAAGTCCAACCAACAACCCCCTGGCATGTGTTTACACAAGCCGGGTCGATGCAGGCTGCACTCTTGTAACAACACATCCCAACGTGGGTTTCACGTTGCCCGGAAAATTTTTCTGGGAAGCTTACCTGTCCTGGTTTGCAAGGTGCAATTTGGAAAAAAACAAACAACACATAGACCCTGGATGAAGTTTGGGAGGGCAGAACAAGCGGCTGCCCGGATAGCAAAGGGGCACGATTTCATCGGACGAGGGGTCCATTGGCTATGGGGGGAGGCGGGGGAAAGTATTTTTTGGGAAAGGGGTCCATTCTCCAAATCCCAATTTGCATGTGTGAGGGGTGCTGAGCATTCATTCGGGGGGGAAAAGAGTTCAGGGGTTTATCAGATACACATTTTTTATTTTATTTTTATGCATTGTGTCTGCTGGCTGTTAGATTGTTTCTTCTTTTGTATTTGGAAATAAACTAAAAACTTGTGGTGGTGGTGGTGGAAGAGGAGGAGGAGGAGGAAGAGGAGGAGGAGGAGAGGAGGAGAAGAAGAGGAGGAGGAGGAGAGGAAGAGGAGGAGGAGGAGGAGGAGGAGAGGAGGAGGAGGAGGAGAAGAAGAGGAGGAGGAGAGGAGGAGGAGAAGAGGAGGAGGAGGAGAGGAGGAGGAGAAGAAGAGGAGGAGGAGAGGAGGAAGAGAAGAGGAGGAGGAGGAGAGGAGGAGGAGGAGAGGAGGAGGAGAGGAGGAGAAGAAGAGGAGGAGGAGAAGAAGAGGAGGAGGAGGAGAGGAGGAGAAGAAGAGGAGGAGGAGAAGAGGAGGAGGAGGAGAGGAGGAGGAGAGGAGGAGAAGAAGAGGAGGAAGAGGAGGAGGAGGAGGAGGAGAGGAGGAGAAGAAGAGGAGGAGGAGGAGAGGAGGAGGAGGAGAGGAGGAGAAGAAGAGGAGGAGGAGGAGAGGAGGAGGAGGAGGAGGAGGAGGAGGAGGAGGAGGAGGAGGAGGAGGAGGAGAGGAGGAGGAGAGGAGGAGGAGAGGAGGAGGAGGAGAGGAGGAGGAGAAGAAGAAGAGGAGGAGGAGAGGAGGAGGAGAAGAGGAGGAGGAGGAGAGGAGGAGGAGAAGAAGAGGAGGAGGAGAGGAGGAGAAGAAGAGGAGGAGGAGGAGAGGAGGAGGAAGAGAGGAGGAAGAGAAGAGGAGGAAGAGGAGAGGAGGAGAAGAAGAGGAGGAGGAGGAGGAGGAGGAGAAGAGGAGGAGGAGGAGAGGAGGAAGAGAAGAGGAGGAGGAGGAGAGGAGGAGAAGAAGAGGAGGAGGAGAAGAAGAAGAGGAGGAGGAGAAGAGGAAGAAGAGGAAGAGGAGAAGAGGAAGAAGAAGAAGAAGAAGAAGAAGAGCAGGCGGGCAGGAGGGTGCAGCTAACTTCTCCAGCGCAGGACACAGGTCCCACCTAGGCCTGGGGCTTTTGGCTGCATTCCTGACGTGCTGCGTCCAATTTGGTCTCTGCTGCTCGGCGTGTCCAGGCACGGCAAGCTCCTGCCCGGTGGGAGTCTCCCCGCTGGGTGGGCACAACGCAGGCGTCTGTCGCCCAGTTTCCTAGCTCAGCGTTTCTGGGCACCAGGCGGAGAGGCTGGGTGGCCGGGCGCTGCCACTCGCTCGCCTGCTTGGATCCTCTTCCAGGGATCCCTTGCCTTGCATCCTGCTTTCCTCCGCAGGGCTGGCGGGCCTGCTGTGGGAAGCAGGGCCTCTGCCTGGGCTCAGAGGCACTCTTGCCTTTTCCAGCCAACGTGGTGGAGTTGAAGCCGGCTTGCTCTGGCTCTTCCTCCCCTCTGGATTTTTTAAAATAGGGAATAAGCATGGCTCTCTGTCCGTGCTCAAAAGGCCGCTCCCTTCCTTTGGATTATTCCTGGAAACGAAGCGAAGAGGGTTACAAGAGAGTATGGTTGAGAGCTGCCCCTCCTCCAATCCAGGACAAGAGTTTGTTTAGTGACCATACAGAGTTACAACAGCCCCATCAAAAAAAGGGACTCAGGACCGTGTTTTTTTTCACACTTGATCCAAATTCCCAGGCCCCCGACTCGCATTTATGACGGTTGCAGAGTCCTGGGGAGGGGTGACGCAGTCCTCTTTCGCGACCTCAATCCTAGGTAGAGGCTCATATTTGCAATAGATTCTCCTGCTGGAGCAGTGGGTTGGACTAGATGGCCTCCAAGGTCCCCTTTCAACTCTTTTATTCTGGGATCTATGACCTTGGGACAAGCCAGGCAATGCAGGCGCACCTTAAAGATGGAACAATGGCAGTGATTCCCTTAAGGACCGCGGGTGAGAAAGGTTGCAAAACAGGGAGGGGAGGTGTGTATGTGTGTGCAAACTCCACACATGTCTCCCTCCACCCCAGAAACAGTGGGGCTCCCTTGTGGCCATTAAATGGAGCACTATGCTATATCACAAAGCGAACCCCGTTGGAAAAAAAGCATTCAACATCTGGAAAGGTTAAGCTTTTTTTTTTTTTATTCCCTTCCCCCGCTTGGTAGGGAAATTGGGGGGGGAGGGGGGAAAGGGGGTAGAGGAGGGTTCCCCCCCAAACGGGGCGTGGCCTGTAGGCCCAACCAGACTCCTCCCACCCACCCCTGCTCTGTCCCCGCCCCCTCCCCTCCCCTCCTCCTGGCTGAGTCGGAGAAGAGAGTCCGGGCGCGCAAAAGAGGCTGGGCTTTGGCGAGAAAGCGCAGCGTGGGGAGCCCGTGGGAATCCGCGGGGGCGCGCCTGGGCATCACAAGGCGGGGGGGAGAGGCGGTCCCGGTCCCGGGGGCGCGCGAGGAGGAGCCGGGCCGGCGCTGTGGAGGAAGCTTCAGCACCAGCAGAGGCGTCAGCAGCAGCAGCGGGTCGAGCCGAGCGCCAGGTTTGGTCGTTTTGGGTAGCTCCCGTTTCGTTTTTACGCACCGGGTACGGGGCTCCCCTCCCTTGGCGCGGTGGCTGGGGCCCGGGACGCCAGCCCGGCGGGATGGCCCGGCTCTCGCTGCCTCGCCTCTGCCCGCCGCTCTCCTCTTCCTTCTTCTTCTCCTCCTCCTCCTCCTCCTCGTCGTCTCCGCCGCCGCTACTACTCCTCCTGCAGCTGCTGGTGCTACTCCTGTGCCGCGGCAGCTCCGGCAACCGACACGCGGTGCATTGGAACAGCTCCAACCCGCAGTGAGTACCCCGAGGTTGTTTTTTGGGGAGGGGCAGGGCAGGATAATAGGAAGGGTAGAGGACGGGGGGGGGCTTCAAAAATAAGGGGGGGGTCTGCATCAAGCTTTCCCCTCCCTCCCTCCCCGCAACCCACCTCTCCACCCGCGTCTCCTCTCGAGAGATTCCGCCTCGCCCTGCCTCGCTCAAGCTCTTGACAGTCCTCCCCCGTCTGGCGGCTGTCTGGATGGGGACCCCCGCCCCCGCCCCTCTCCCCTCCCCCCGCTCCCCTTCCCCGGCAAAGTCAAGCCATGGTGGCCTCTACTAGATGGGGGTGGGGGGTTGCAGCTGGACGGGAGGGGGGCGGCGGTTGGGGACTGGGGAGGGGGTCGCTTTGCCAAAATCCATCCGTCCTCCTTTTTTCCTTCAACTCTTCTTTCCTTCCCTCTTTCATTCCTTCCTATCATTTTCTTTCCTTCCCTCCTACAACCTCCCTCCCTCCCTTCCTTTCTTCCTTCTTTCCTTCTCCCCATCTCCCTTCCTTCGTTCCCTCTTTCCTTTCTCCCAATATAATCTTCCTTCCTTCCCTCCTACAACCTTCCTTCCTTCCTTCCTTCCTTCCTTATCCCTCCAATCTTTCCTTCCTTCCTTCCCCAGTCAGGGGGCCGCTTCTCTCGCCCGGCCAGCTATTCCGCGCGGACCGGGAAAAGCCGGGAAAGACACCCCACCCCCCACCCCCCACGGCTGGTGTTGGGTTCGTGGGGCGGAGGTGAGGAGGGAAGCTGCTCGTGTGAACGCGCGCCCTTTGCTCTGCCTGGGAGGGATAGTTGTGGAGGGCGGCAGAAACCTGCGTCCATGGCTTGGAGGGGGTCCCCCCGCTTCCCCGGACCCCAGCGATGCCCTCCAAGCGCCGGCGGGGGAGGCAACCCCCTTACCCGGGCGCGACGGGCGGGGTCTCCGGGCGGCGATCGGTGGGGGACTTTGTGCGGCGGAGTGCACGCGTGTTGTGACCTATTTTCCCCCGGATTATTATTATTATTTCCTTCCTTCTTTCTTTCTTTCCTTCCTTCCTTCCTTCCTTCCTTCTCTTCCTTCCTTTCCTTTCCTTCAGGCCCCGGTGGGTGGGCGGGTGGCTAACAGGCTGGACCTGACCCGGGCGCACCCAGCTGCCTGGCACTCACGGGCGGGCGGGGAAAGAGCCGGGCGCTCCTAGCCCTGCTGCCACCCCCTCCAGGGCACCCTCCCCCCCCCGTGTGTGGCACGTGCCCAGGCAACCGGCCGGGCATCCCCAGGGGGCGAGAATTGGGCGAGGTCTTTTCCAGCCTCGTGGGGAGAAACGGGTTGGGTGCCTGGGGCGGTGGGGAGGGGGGGGACCGGGTTCAAGGGTCGGGAATTGCTTCCCCCCCACGGCCTTTGCAGGTTTCTCTCCCCAGCTGACACCCCCCCCTTCCCCTCCCCTACCTATAGCTGCCCTTGGCACAGGCGCCTTGCCAAGCGAGATCACCTCTGTGGCCGAAACTGGCAAGGAGCCGCTTAGTTTGCCTCGCTTTCCGGGCAAAGGGGGGGGGGGAACGCGGGGGGGGGAGTTTAACTTCCACACAGGCAGACCAAACCCCCTCCTCCTCCCCCCCAAAAAAACACCCCTCCCCCTGTTTCTGGTGGTCTGGTGGGATCTTCCTGGGCTCGCTAGAGGGAGGCGGGTCTGCCTGCAAGGGAAGTGAAGGGGGCTTTTTGGGGGGGCGCTACAAGCAGAGAGGGGGTCTGTTTCTAGGCTGGCTGGGAGGCTAAGACCCCAGCTCCTTTGAGGGGGGGGCAGGATAAGACTCTGCCTTATTTGCTTCCTCTCCCTTTCAAACTTTCCTTCTTTCTTCTCTCCTCCCTCTGTCCTTCTCTCTTCCTCCCTCCTTCCTTCGTTCCCACTCTCTCCACTTTTTCTTCCTCCTCCCTCCCTCCCTCCTTTTTCCTCACCTTCCTCCCATCCTTCCCTTCCTCCCTTCTTTCACACACTTTTCCTTCTTTCTTGATGCCTCTCCTTCCTTTCCCTCTCTTTTGCTCACCTTCCCTCCTTCCTCCCGTTCTCTCCTTCCTTCCCTCCCTCCTGTCTTTCTCACACTTTTCCTGCTTCCATCCTTTTTTCCCTCCCTCTCTCCTTCCTTCTCTCCCTCCCTCCTTCCTTCTTTCCCTCCCTCTCTCCTTCCTTCTTTCCCTCCCTCCCTTCTTCCTTCTTTCCCTCCCTCCCTCTCTCCTTCCTTCCCTCTCTCCCTCCTTCCTTCTCTCCCACCTTCTCTCCCACCCCCTTCCTTCTTTCCCTCCCTCCCTCCTTCCTTCTCTCCCACCCCCTTCCTTCTTTCCCTCCCTCTCTCCTTCCTTCTCTCCCTCTCTCCCTTCTTCCAAGGCCAGCCTTCCACTGTGGGAAGGCACTTTCCTTCTCCCCTCTCCCTCCCTCCTCAGGGCTGCAGACAATTCCCATTTGCAGAGCCAGACACCACCTTCCCCCACAGTGGGACTGCCTTTCCTCTCACTCTCAGCCTGGCTGGGAACTCTGGGAGTTGTAGTCCAGCAGCCCCAGCTATCTCAGAAGCCGGCCAGCCGCATTCCTTTTGCCCCCCCAGTGGTACCAAATCACCTTGTGCCCTTCACAGGGACCCAGATAGAATCCTTCCTTCCTTTCCTTCTTTCCTTTCCTTCCTTCCCTTCCTTCCTTCCTTTCCTTCCTTCCTTCTTTTCCTTCCTTCCTTTCCTTCCTTTCTTTCTTTCCTTCCTTTTTTTCTTTCCTTCCTTCCTTCCTTCCTCGGGCAATCTTTCCCTTCGCTATATAGATGGATAATGAATCAACGGTTGAAGCCATAATTTGGGGATTGTCATGGCTGCCAAGGGAAGCTACAGGGAACCGGATCGGGGAGGCGAGGTGGTGAGAACAGTGGAGGGGTAGGGGCTGCACGTTATTTCTAAAGCTCCACGCAGAGCCCCCCCCCCCCCGAGGAAAACAACACACCCCAAAATCCCCCCAATGCCAGGTGAAGGAGGGAAGTGGCACCGTGGTTCAGAACCTGCCTTCTCTGCTCCAAGCTGCCCAACGGTGGGCACCAGCTTCTGGGCACCCTCGTTGGCAGCGTCCTTCCCAACACACCTGGCCACCGGAGGGGTGTGTATGCGTGTTGCCAGGAGCCAGGGACAGCCAATGAAATGGGCACCATTGCTGTCCCTTTGTGCTAAGTTGCTATCCTGAATCTGGCCTGGTATGTGTGTGTGTGTCTCTCTCTCTCTCTCTCTCTCTCCTGCCTACCCCCCCCCTCACGCAGGGAAACACCGTCGCCTCTTGAGAATGTCCCCTGAGGCGGAAGCCCAGAGCCCATAAATTGCGCCTGTGAATTGGGCCTTGGCGGGCACCAAACAATGGCGGAGGAGAGAGAGAGAGAGAGGTGGGGGCCATATTTTGCCCTCTCCTCCACCCCCTTTCCTCTTTTCATCCGCCTCTGCCAGCCGAACCTTCCTAACTTGGCCTGCGGAGGGATGGTTGCTAAGGAGATATTCAGGTGAAGCTCTTCCCGGTGTGCTGGACCATCTCTGTGGATGCTAAAGGCCCACTGGAGTCTTGAGGTCCCTTTCCTTCATTTGGAGGGACGACAACGACACCCCTGCAAAGCAGCCCGGTTGCTCAGCACCGCCTCTCTCCTCTCGGGCCTTGTCCCTCTTTCCAATGGGGGATCGACACCACAGCTTGGGCCCAACGGCATCCCAATGGCGTGGGTCCTTCCTGGCCGGCTGGAGGAACACGGGTTGCCGCAGAGCTAGGATGCCGGCGCGTCGGGGATATTTATGGTGGAGCAGTGCGGCAAAACTGGCTTCGCTGCAGCCCGGTGGGCCTCGCCGGGTGCCGGGTTTTAGGGGAGGAGTGGGTCTTTCTGGGCCAGATCCTGAAATGAACTATAATTTGGCTGACCATTAGACTCTCCTGGCTGCAGGGCGCCAAGTGCCAGAATATTTTGCATTTTCTCCATTGGCCCCTGATTTATGACCAATTCATGCTGGACTTGGCGTGCAAACGGTTGCACAAACAGCCTTCGCTCTTTTGTTGGGCACCGACCAGCTTTCGCTCTTTGTTCTCCACCACTACGGTGTCCCCGTTGGGCTGCAGATCTTCCCAGGCCTCTCTCCGCCGTTTTACGAGCCTCCATCTTTTTTGGGGGGTAGGGGGTCTCCCCCACTTTTTCCCAGGGGCCCGGAGCAGCTTCCTTGAACCCCAGCTCTCCAATTTTTGCCCCGGATCCTGCAAGGTGGATGTGGAATCACGCACCTGGGTCTGCACCAACATGCCTCTGTAGACTGGGCCGGTCCTGCGTTCCTTCCACCGGCCACGTTTTTCCCAGCCTCACCTGGGACACAGGTAGTCAAATCCCATCTTTTTGGGGATGGGTGGGTAGGAGCCTGGTGGATCCTTCATTTCTTTTCCAACTCCCCCCCCCCATGGAATCTTTTCCTATATTAGATCTGCTATCCGAACCAGATCTGGCTCTTTTCCACGCCGGTACCGTAAATTAAACCTCTTTTTTAAGGCGAAATCGTCTTGAGTGTAACCGCCTGTTTCTTCCCAAACCGTGTTTTCCTGCAAAAAATTTGAACCCGTTCCCCTAAATTGGCATGGGAGGGGGGGGTGATCTCTGGGTTCTGTCTTTGGTACCACCACCCCCTCCTCAAATTCTCAGGGACCTGCAACCTTCCTGATTTTAATAAGCCGGTCCTTGTGCTCGTAACGTGCAGGGCAGTGTGTATTTCACTGGACAAGGGCAGATGTGACTTGGATGTTGATGAATCCTGAAGCCATCCAAAGGCATCTAGGAAGCAGAGAAAGGGATCATAGGATCTTCTGCAGCCTGGGGGGGATCTTCTCAAGGGATCAACCCCCTCTCTCCCTTCCCCTTTTAAACTTCCCATCGGTTCTATCCACAAAAAAGGTAACGCTGGCGTTTCCCTTTTGTTGACTTAATGACCGGAACGGCGATGGGAATCTCTTCGCCAAGCAAGGCAGGCATTAAGCGAGTCGCACCTTGTTTCTTCCCTCCCCTCCCCTCCCCACGATTCTTAAGCAGATTGCAGCAGTCGTTAAATGAATCCCACGGGCGTTAAAACATTCCCCTCTTGAGTTGGCGTGCTGGAAAGCCAACTGGGAATAGTTTTGCAAATGACCCAGAATGCTACAACTGTTCTAAAATATATATTGGTGGCCACAAAACGCCCGAATTCTGATCATGTGACCATGGGAGGGGAATGCTACAATGGTCGTAAAATGAGGACCGGTCGTATGTCGCTATTTTTCAGGGGCAGTGTAGCTTCGAACCACTAAATGTGTGGCAATAAGTCAAAGGACGGACTGTAGGGCTTCCAGAAATGGCTTGGCTGTCAGGAACGGTGGGGTTATTTTTGGTATGTGTGTGTGTGTCTAATAAATTCTTTGGGGGGTTGCTAGATTGGGGGGAAGAACCGTTTTAAATGCAGAATCCGCTTTTTTCCCCAACGCCGTTGTCCCTTCGAACAGTCACTAAGCAAACAACAGTAAGCTTTTGAGGAAGGGGAAAAAAAGTTTTGGGTTTTTTTTTGTTTTTTGTTTTGCAAGCCAGGATAACCTGACTCTTGTTACAACATTCAGCTGATTGCAAACCCAGATGCCACCTCTCCCGGAAGTGGCAACCCACACTGGGTCACCACCATGCCTGACGCGGTGCCATCCTTGCCAAACAGGTTTTTGAAAAATATTTTTTTAAAAAAAAAAAATCTCATGTTATCGGTTTACCCTGCCAAGCGGAGCCTCAAACTCTGGAAGGAAAATGTCCCCTGAGCATGGACAGAGAGCATGCACGGCCTTTTGGGGGCATCCCGTCCTCCTGCATCGCAAACAGGCTGGCGGTGCCAAATAATTTCCATTTTCTTTCTTTTTCAACACACCCTTCCTTAGGACGAGCTGTTATTTCCAGAATGATTCAACCGATGAGACAATCCTGACATTCAAAAAAGAGGCACGTGATAAAAAGGAATTTTTTTCCCCTGTTTTTCTTCTTCCTTGACATGACAAGCTATTATCAAAAACGGAAGGGGTCTATTTTCCCTTCCCCTCCCCAAAAAAATCTGCCTTTTCTGCAAGTTGCAAAAAAAAAACAAAAAAAAACCCACACACATTACAATCCCTCTTTCGACATCAGGAGTCGATCTACTCCTTTTAGGAAACATGAAGAAAATAACAGTTTTTATTTTTATTTTATTTATTCCACCCACCCACCCCTACCGCCCCGCGCCACCATCTCCTCCTCCTCCTCTCCTCTTTCCTCTCCGAAAACCAATTTCTCAAGGAAATCTGCAAAGCAGGAAAGGGAAAAAAAAAAAAAAGAGAGAGAGAGAGAGAGAGCCATAATGCAAAAAAACAAATAAATATAATAAAATAAAAATAAAACACAGGGCCTGCTTTCGGACGGGCGGGGGGAGGCGGGGAAATGGCAAATCGAAAAAAGGCAATTTGAACGGTGATTTTCATTCTCTTCGTTCGCTATTATTAGAGAGGTATTATATGGCGGCGCTGACTTTTATTTGCTCGCGGGGAGGGGAACGGCACGTGTGGATGGCGAATTAAAGCTCACACAGGCACACACACACACACACTTAATTTTGTGTGTATGTTTATGTGCGTATAAATATCTGCATGCATCAAGGAGAATCTGAAGAGGTTGAATAGCATCCACTGCGCTTCTAAAACCGGTCCAGATAAATAGAGGTATTTTGGCTGCTCTTTTGAGGACAAAGGACCCCCTCCCCAAATTCAATTTCTGCAGAGAAGGTGTATGTGTGCATCACACACCCACTCCCTGGTGGGGAGGGTCTTTTTCTTATTAACTTAATCGTCTTTAAAATTAAGCAAAATCCTATTAACCTTGCTGCCCCTCACCAAATCTTGTCCCCTCCCTCCCTCCCTCCTCCTCTCTCTCTCTGTCTGTCTCTCTTTTTCTTTCTTTCTTTCTTTCTCTTCTCTCTCTCTTTGTTTCTTCCTCTCTGTTTGTCTCTTTTTCTCTCCCTCTCTTTCTCTTGTTTCTTTTTGTTTCTTCCTCTCTTTTTCTCTCTCTTTTTCTCTGTCGTTCTCTTTTCTTTCTTCCTCTTTTTCCCTTCCTCTTTCTCCCTGTCCTCTCTCTTTCTCTCTTTTCCTCTCTCTTTGTTTCTCTCTCTTTCTGTCTTTTTCTCTCTCTTCTTCTTTCCCCCCTCTGTCCTTCTCTTTCTCTGTCATTCTCTTTCTGTCCCTCTCCCTCTTTCTCTCCCTCTTTCTCTTTTTTTCTCTCTCTTTTTCTTTCTCTGTTTCTCTGTCTTTCTCTCTCTCTTTCTGTCTTTTTCTCTCTCTCCCTCTCCCCCCCTCTGTCTCTCTTTCTCTGTCCTTCTCTTTCTTTGTCCTTCTCTTTCTCTGTCCTTCTCTTTCTGTCTCTCTCTGTCATTCTCTTTCTGTCTCTCTCTGTCTTTCTCTTTCTCTCTCTCTCTTTTTCTCTCTCTCTTTTTCTTTCTCTGTTTCTTTGTCTTTCCCTCTCTCTCTTGGGAATGATGTGACTGGGCAGGACCTCAGTTTTAAGGCACCAGTGTCTTTGGCATCCTCTTTTCAGCCATGCTCCTGCCTTCAATTCAATATCTGGAATTGGTTTATAAATCAGATTTGCCGGATTCTGCTGCGGCTGCTGAGACCAGGTAATATTTCCTGGCTCCGGCATTAAATATATTCTCGAGATAGATGGAGAATTTGGGAGGCTAAAACTTTAAGCCTCCTTTGGCTGCATCCTCCAATTTACACTTCCAAAATCGTTCCCCCCCCCCCACACACCTATTTTAGTGGCCATTTTCCGCCCCCAAAGATGCTCTAGAAGGAGGGACAGCCCCTCCCAACAGTCTAGCCCCACCCCTTGCTTCATGCGGCCCTGCCCACTTGTGTTCCCCTTGCTCCCCCAACCTCATCTTTCCTCCCCTCCCACCATTTCTGCTAATCATGGCCTTTCCTGTCACTAAGCGAGGCATTTAAGTGAGCTTTGCCTCCATTTTACGACTTCTCTTGCCGTGGTTGTTGAGCAAATCCCTGCCGTTGCTAAGTTAGTCAAATTGTCATTAAGCGAATCTGGCTTTGCCCCATGGAGTCGGCTCATCAGACGGTCGTAAAAGGGGATCACGACACACACACACACACACACACGGGATGCTGTGAAACCAGAATAACTACGTGTCAGTTTGCCAAGCCTCCAAATTTTGCCCACGTGACCATAGGGAGGCTGCCATGGTTGTAAGAGTGGAACGCGGTCCTAAGTTCCCCCTTTTTTTCCAGCGCTGTCATGACTTTTGAACGGTCACTAAATGAACTGTCGTAAATCCAGAACTTACCAACCTTGGGACTGATGGCGTGCAAGCCATAAAAGGAGACCTCTCCTCTTGCTGAGAAGTTACAAAGAATTAACCAGGTTTAGAATAGAAAATAGAATAGAAAATAGAATAGAATAGAATAGAATAGAATAGAATAGAATAGAATAGAATAGAATAGAATAGAATAGAATAGAATTCTTTTATTGGCCAAGTGTGATTGGACACACAAGGAATTTGTCTTTGGTGCAAATGCTCTCAGTGTCCATAAAAGAAAAGATACATTTGTCAAGAGTCAAGAATCATCAAGTGCAACGCTTAATGATAGTCATAGGGATAATAAGCAATCAAATCATACTAGGAAATGATCAATAAAGATCGTAAGGGTACAAGCGACAAAGTCACAGTCCTACCGTCACAAGTGGGAGGGGATGGGTGATAAGGAGTGATGTGTAGATTAATAGTAATAGTAGTGCAGACTTTGTCAATAGTTGGACCGTGTGGAGGGAAATATTTGTTTAGCAGGGGGATGGCATTTGGGGGAAAAACTGTCCTTATATCTAGTTGTTCTGGTGTGCAGTGCCCTATAAGCATCGTTTTGAGGGTAGGCGTTGAAACAGTTTATGGGATGTGAGGGGTCTGTAGATATTTTCCCAGCCCTCTTTTGGACTCAGGGTGCAGGATACAGGTCCTCCACGGAAGGCAAGTTGGTCGTAATTGTTCTTTCTGTGGTCCTTAGCTACTCCCTGAAGTCTGTTGTCTGTCCTGTTGGGTTGCAGAACCAAAGCAGACCGTTACAGAGGTGCAGATGACAGTTTTAGGCACCGATTTCTCCAGACTGTGGGGGTTTTGACCTGTCCAGGGTGTGTTTGAACTAGGATTCAGCCTGGTTGTCTGAATCCACCCTTTAACCCCGATGTACCAGCTGGCTAACTGAATCCAGCAGCAGGGGAGCTTTCCCTTAGGGATCCTTCTTTGCAAATGTTGTTTTTTCTCTCTCTCTCTCTCTCTCTCCCCCCCCCCCCCCCCCGTATTCTGGCTTGTTGGTCTGCTGCCACCCTGTCCTTTCCTGACCTGCTCGGCTGCCCCCCCTTCCCGTGGTTTGCTCCAAAGCCTCTTGCCAGCACCAATGGGGGAGGGGGGGCTGGACCCAGGCTCTTCCCCTCCCTTCCTCAGGGACCTGAGTCCCAGAGCATCGCCAGGTGGCTGAACAGTTGCTTTACCTGTTGGGTCTTGGCCTAAACGCCTTCTCAGGTGGACCAAGGGGGACCCTGCTGCCTCCACCTGCCCCCCCTCCCCTCCGGGTCACTGCATCTGAAAAACCCATTGGAGCAGCCCCAAAGATTTGAGAGCAAGAGGAAGAAGAATGATAGGCCCTGGAAGGTAGAAGTTCAACAGGTCTGGCTTCCCCTCCTGATAGGGTTCAAAGAAGCTCTTTCGTTTGTTCTATCTTTTCCGTCCTTCCTTCTCTCCCTCTCTCATTTACACAACTTTCTTTTCCTCTTTCATTTTTCCTTTCTCTCTTCCATCTTTTTTTCCTTCTATCCATCTTTCTCCTTTCGTTTCCTTTCGATTCCTTCCCTTCCCATCCTTCCCTTGCTTTCCCTTCCCTTCTTTCCTTTTTTCGCTTCCTTTTTCCTTCCTTTCTCCTTTCTTTCCCTTCCCATCCTCCTTCTTTTTCCTTTCTCTTTCCCTTCCCTTCTTTCTTCTTTTTTTACTTCCTTTCCTTTCTCCTTTCATTCCCTTCCCTTTCCATCCTTCTTTTTCCTTTTCCTCCCCTTCCCTTCCCTTCTTTCTTCTTTTTTCACTTCCTTTCTCCTTCCCTTCCCTTCCCATCCTCCTCCTTTTTCCTTTCTCTTTCCCTTCCCTCCTTTCGTCTTTTTTCACTTCATTTCTTTTCTCCTTTCCTTCCTTTCCTCCTCCTTTTTCCTTTCTTTCCCTTCCTTTCCATTTCCTTCCCTTTTTTCCCACTTTTTAAACTTCCTTTCCTTTCCCCTTTCCTTCCTTTCCCGCCTTCCTTTCCTTTTTCCACGTCTTTCTTTTCCTTTCGTCCTCTTTTTCCTTCCACCTTCTTCCTCCTTCCCTCCCTCCCTTCCATCCTTTGCCTTCCCTTCCTGTCTTCATCCTTCTCTTCTTCCTTTCCCCTTCTCCTTCCCCTTCTTCCATGCACAGGCGAGCCAGACCAGATGTGCTTTGCCTGGCTTGGGTTACAGCTCCCATTATCCCCAACCAGCGCATGGGTTTTTGTTTTGTTTCTTTTTAATCCACTTTGGGGAAATTGTGGGCTGTCCTGGGGTGCTTAGCCCAAAGTGATCAGAAATATGAAAGAAAGAAAAGAAAAACAAATTTCGAAGCCAAGTTTCCGTTTTGTTTCTGCTCTTGTGCCAAAAGTTTTAGGTTTCCACTCTTGTGGACTGTTTTAAGCTCTGTCTTTTGACCTCAGAAATGGTTGATCCCAGGTGCTTTGAATCTTTCTTTTCCTCTGCCCTCCCCTTCCCTATTTTCTTCTAATGTTGTGCCATTCAGACAACCTATCTCCAGGGCAAAGACTGACTATGGGTAGTTTTTAACCGGTTGTATGCATGTGCCTCTGATAACCCCCTCAGGGGAAGCTGGGGCAGAAATATTTCAATAAAACAAACCTAATTTAATTAATTCCTAGCATTCACTACCACCAGAAAAGCTCCAGTTGTGAGTTTGCACTTGTGAGTTCACTAAACTGGGATTGCCTTTTGGTTTGGGTGTGAATTCAGCCACCCTGGTTTCTACAGGAGGATGCTAACCGATAGTGGCTTGCACGACGGGAGGATTCACCCAACGTTGGCGTGTACAAGAGAAGCCAGCCAATAACCATCTGCACGATGGGGGCTAGTAGGATTGCAGCTTGCACGGGAGAGGCCAGTGGATGGTGGCTTGTACAGGGAAAGGCTGCGCGATGGCGGTTTGCAGCTTGTGTGGGAGAGCTCAGCAATGGCAGCTCGCACGGGGGCAGGCAAGTTGATGGTGGCTTGCACAAGGAGAGGTGGTTGATGGTGCTTGAAATGAAGGTGGTTTGCACAGGAGGAGTTCATTCGATGGCAGCTTGCACTACTGCAGCAGAGGTCAGGTGATGATGGCTTGCTCTACGGCAGCTTGCACAGGAGAGGCCAGCCGATGGTGGCTTGTAGGAGGGCAGCTGATGTGGAAGAATTCACCAATGATGGCTTGCATAGGAGAGGCCAGCCAATGGTGGCTTAGGACAGCTTGTGCAGGAGAGCTCACCGATGTCAGCTTGCACAAGAGAGGCCAGCCAATGGTGAGTTATAGGAAGGCAGCTTGTGTGGAAGACGTCAGCAATGGTGACTTGCATGGGAAAGGCCAGCCGATGGTGGCTTGTAGGATGGCAGCTTGTGCAGAAGAAGTCAGCAATGGTGGCTTGCACGTGGGCAGTTTGCACGAGAGAAGAACGAGCCCACGGCAGCTTGCTCAAGAGGCCAACATTCCTAAAACTGTGGTTTATGAGGAGCCTGGGACAAGAAGAGACCCCGTAATTCGAGATCAGCCGCTAGTGCAACCCCCCCCTCCCCTTTTCTTTCCCCTGTTTCAAGAGGGATTAGAGATTTAAGGCAACTGGATTCAAAGATTTGTTCTTTTGAATAGCAGGGAACATTTCCCCCCCCCTCTCCAATTTCGGAGGGGGGGGTGAGGGAACTGGAGATAAGATGCCTGTTGCTGGATCAGATCCCGTCACAAAATGAGCATCAGTCCCCACCCAACTCCTGTCTGAATCAACAAAGAGGTGGAAGCGACTTAATCCAGATTAACCCTAGGTTAGAGATTAAAGGGGCTTTTCGCCCCCCCGCCCCCCGCAGCTTTCTTAATCCTGTTAAGGGCTGCCTCTCTTCTCCACCTCCCCTTCCTCCTCCTTCTCTTCCTGTCTGGCCAGGCCTGGGGAAACCCAGAACTGTTTGCAAAGCGCTTTTTTTACTTTTTAAGAAAATGCATTAGTCAGAAAAAAAGGTGCTACCCCGTGTTCCTGGTTTTATTTTTTTATTTAATTTGGTGGGGGGGGGGTTTTCCCACTATAGAGACACATGCACACACACACACACACAGCTCTTGCTGCTACGATCCGACAGGTTGTGGCTTTTCACAAGCCAGGTGTGGTGTGACATTTTGGGATGCTGTCAAATTAAAATATCGTAGTGCAGCAGTGAGCATTTTTTTAAATTAATTCCTTCCTTGCTTCCTTCCTTCCTCTCTCTGTCCCCTTCCTTCCTTCCTTCCTTTCCTCCCTCCCTTCTTTCTTACCTTATCTCCTTCCTTCCATTCTGTCTTTCCTTCCTTCCCTCCCTCTTCTTTCTGTCTTATCCTTCCTTCCCCCTCCTTCCTTCCTTCTTTCCTCCCTCCCTTCTTATACCTTCTCTCCTTCTTCCCCTTCTGCCTCTCCCACTTTCCTTCCTTTTATTCATCCATCTTTCATCTGTTTCCTTCTTTCTCTGTCTTTTCCTTCCTTCCTTCTTTCCTCCCTTCTCTCCTTCTTCCCCTTCTGTCCCTCCCTCCCTCCTTCCTTCCTTCCTTCCTTTCATTCAGCCATCTCCATCTGTTTCCTTCCTTCTTTGTCAGTCTTTTCCTTCCTTCTTTCCTCCCCCCTTCTTTGCTCCCTTCTCTCTTTCTTACCCTTCCTCCTTCCTTCCATCCTCCCATCTCTGTTTCCTTCCTTCTTTGTCTGTCTTTTCCTTCCTTCCTTCTTCTCTTTTTCCTACCTTCTCTCCTTCTTCCCCTTCTGTCCCTCCTTCCTTCCTTCCTTTCATTCAGCCATCTCCATCTGTTTCTTTCCTTTTTTCCTCCCCCCTTCTTTGCTCCCTCCTTCTTTCCTCTCCTTCTTCCTCTTCTGTTCCTCCTTCCTTCCATCCTTCCATCTCTATCTGTTTCCTTCCTTCTTTGTCTGTCTTTTCCTTCCTTCCTTCTTTCCTCCCTTCTTCTTTCCTCTCCTTCTTCCCCTTCTGTTCCTCCTTCCTTCTTCTTTTTTCCTTCTTCCCCTCCCTTCATCCAGGAAAAAGAGGATCAACCATACAACTCCACATTTTTGCAAACTTTAAATTCCACGCTTTATCTTGCAAAACAGGGCATGAACCAAAAGGATATTGTTTTTCAACTTATAATCCCCCAAAAGGGCAGGACGGAGCTGCATCCAGGCCTAGAAAGCAAACTGCATCCTGGTTTACCCTGCAATACTTAGCTTTTCTTTGCCTAACCATGGTTTGCTGGCTAAATCATCCACCCCGATGAGCCAGCAAGCCTGGTTCACCAACCACAACGACGGGCGGTGTCCACAAGCTGACTCCTAAGGCGAAACCATCATATTGCGGTTGTATGAATGAGTAACAATACCGGTTCCTGGGAAAGAGGGGATACATACGCAACCTATGTGTCTGCTTGTGGTTTGCTTCATAAGCATCTCCTTCATCGAACCGGTCGGTATATTATTTTTTCTTGCTCTGGAGGAGACCAGTTGGGCGAAAGGAGAGAGAGAAAAAAATTGCTTTTGGGAGTTCAGCAAATCTGTAGCTTTGATGTTGGCTGGTGTTGCTGTAGCTGATTAACCACAATTCGTGGTTGGACATGAGGCCAAACTGGAGCTATTTGGATTCTTGGTCAAAGTAGAGAAATCTATGGTGGCTGAACTGGGGCGTAAATTAAGATCAGTGGCTCGTTGATTTCAGGCACCTTTCTAATTATTAGGCTGTCTAGTTTAGTTTAGTTTACTTCAGGGATGGGTTTCTACCTGGTCGGACCGGTTCTATAGATCCGGTTGTTACGATTCTGCGCAGTTCCGAGAACCGGCAAACCGGCTGGCCCCGCCCACTCACTCCTTACCTGGCATCAAACTTGCCTGAGTTTGGTAAGTTATTTTTCCTTCCCCCACTCCCAACTATCAGCTGTTCTGCTGTGCCGGGAGATTTAGATCAGCTAAAAAGCAGGAAATCATTGGATTTCTTGCTTTCTAGCTCATCTAAAAGCAGAGCTGAACCTTCCTTAGGACCGAAGCTTGTATTTTTCAGTGCAGATTCAGGTAGCAGATGGCAGAAAGGTAGATCTCTGAGTGAATCTGTGATTCTGTGAGCAACTCAATCTGCCTGCCTGCTTTGCCTGATTTTGGGTAAAAGCTCTCTTTTTATGTTAAAAATCAATATTTACGTAAATATTGACAATATTTACATACAAGCCATGCCCAGCCAGTCACGTGACCACCAAGCCATGCCCACAAATTAGGCCACGTCCACAGAACCGGTTGTTAAGAAATTTGAATCCCACCCCTGGTTTAGTTTATTGTTCATTGCACCTCATACAATGAAATTAAATACCATCTTCAGTGCACAATTTATGACTATGAAAATAAACACAAATGCACATCCTTCACACTCCATACATTGAATTGAAAACCCCTGATATTGCATGAATATTGCACTATACTGTAGAATTCAACAGAGTTCCTGCCCTGGGATAGAAGGTATCTGTATATCTGTTTTGTTTTCCTGTTATGTCCTGAGACATTTGTTAAGCGGGTTACGTCCTCTTTTGCGACCTTTCTCGCCACCGTCACTAAGCAAATTGGTGCCCTTGTTCAATCAGTCAACACGGTTGTCGAAGCGAAACTGGTTTCCCCAATGCTTGTCAGAGTCACCAAAGGCCACCTGGAAGACGTCATAAATATGAGACAGCGAGGATGAGGACGCTGCAAAATCGGGCAGGGCTTGCTTAAAAGCCGTCTTGTTTAGCGACAGAAGTTCTGGTTGTTAAAAAAATCCTGCCTTAAGCAAGGCTAAAATAGCATCCCTGCTCCATTTCAGTGCAATTCTTCTTTGAAAATGTTTGTTGCAAAAAAATCGTTTGCGAAAAAAACAAAATTGCAAAAGAAAATAAATGGTTGTTTTCTTTAAAAAAAAAAAAAAATATTATTAAAGCCTCTGTGCTAAAAAAATAAAAAGCCCACTAAAAATAAACAAACTAAAAATAAAATATGGGGAAGTCCTCGACTTTTTTAATGACCAAAAAATGGAGCCCTGGAAATCAGACGTGGCTAAGCGAGGAACGGCGCGTTTCATTTGTTAAACGTGAATTGCCGCCATCGTCCCATCTGTCATGCAGTCGTTAAGTGGATCCCCCATCACCTTGGCTTGTCAGACGGTCGCCAGAGGAGAACCACTTGACCCGTCCTAAGTGTGAGTCAGCTGGCAAAGCCTCCGAATTTTGATGGCAGGATGGGATTCGGTGTTTAAAAACGTCCCCCCCTTTTCCCCTTCCACAGTGTCACTCAACAAACCGTCGTAAGTCGATGACCCCTTGTCATTTAAATTAGCGAACAGAGAAAGGACAAGAATTGCAGCTTTTAGCTCCCTCCCCCCCACTGCACAAAAACCTTCCGTCCCTCCTCCCTTTGAAGCACGAGGCGTCTTGCCTGGAGCATGTACAAAGTTTTTTGTTCCCCTTCTCTCTCTGCCTTAACTCTGGCACATCTGGAGTTGCAACACTGGGAGAGGTTTCCTTCCTTGTGCAATTTGCACTCGGGGCCCTTTTCAAAGCAGGGCCTGTTAGCCCAGATCGTGGAAAGCAGGGTGTGGAGCCACGCACCCCGTTTTGGGCAGGAAGAGGCCAAGCCAGCCTCCCCCCCCAACCCTCCTGGGTGACACACACGACACCTGGGTGTCCTTATTCGAAGGGTTTTCCCCCCTCATAGGTGTGAAAAGGTCTGTGCCCCCCCCCCCCCTCACACCGCTGTGGAAGACAAAACTGGTCTTTTGGGAATGTGAAAGAGGTGTTTCTGAGCATGCACAGGAGGCCAGTGCACAAAACAAACTTGGCGTTGTCCAGGATGCAAAAGGAGAGGTGTTTTATGAGCATGCACAGAAGGCTCATGGGACATCTATACCGGTCTCTTTGGACGGCTGGAACCAAGTCGGTCTGCAGCGTGAGTCAAAAATTATAATTCTGCCTGGGCTTTGTAGTCGATGGTTGGGTCTCACCCGGGGCAACGAATGAGCCCCCCATCTGGAAAGCTCCCCCAAAACGGAGGGCTGCAAACTGGGTCTGTCAGCTCGCCCTGAAATCCGGAGGGGTCTCGGTGTTTTTTTCCTCTCTTAACTAGTCTGGAGTTGAAAACACGCCCATCTTTTTCTTCCCGTGGAGATCAGCCCATAGGATCCTTACCCGAGCATCTCTAAGCAGGAAGGGATATTCCCATCATGCTTTGCTCTCAGCCGGGATGCTCTGGCTTGCTTTCCTGCCTGCTATCAGCAGCCAAGAGGGGTATCTATCTATCTATCTATCTATCTATCTATCTATCTATCTATCTATCTATCTATCTATCATCTATCTACCTACCTACCTACATCCATCCATCCATCCATCCATCCATCCATCCATCTTCTCTGTCTCATCTCTATATCTGTCTGTCTCTCTATTTATCCATCTTCTCTATCTCTCTATCTATCTATGTTATATCTATATCTGTCTGTCTATTTATCCGTTTTCTCTTATCTCTATCATCTTTCATCTCTCTCATCTATTGATCTATCTAATATCTCTCTATCATCGTTCTCTATCTATTTAATCCCTCTATTTTCTCTCTGTCATACTCTTTTTATCATATCTGTCATCTCTATGTTTCTATCTGTTTCTATCTATCATTTCTATCTATCTTTCTCTCTGTCACACTATCTCTCTTTCCATCATCTTTCCAAGTATCATATGTATCCATCCATCAATCCTCTCTGTCACATTCCCTTTTATCTCTCCCCCTCATCTATATATATCTTCTCTCTCACATACAATCTTTCTATCATCTCTCTCTCTCTCTCTCCTCTATTTTCTCTGTCACACTCCTACAATATCTATCTGTCACCTCGCTGTGTCACTATCTATCTATCTATCTATCTATCTATCTATCTATCTATCTATCTATCTATCTCTTCTCTCACACACACAATCTTTCTATCATTTCTATCCATCTCTTTATCTATCTCTGTCACACTCCTTCTAACATAATATCTCTCTCTCTATCTGTTTATCTATCTATCATCTCTCTCTCTCCCTCTCTCTCCCTCTCTCTCTTCTCTCACACACAATCCTTCTATCATTTCTATCTATCTCTTTATCTATCTGTCTAATCTTTTTTCTCTCTCTGTCACACTCCTATCATATCTATCTGTCATCTCTCTGTGTCACACTATCTCTTTCCATCTATCTATCATATCTATCTATCCTGTATATCTTCTCTCTCACACACAATCTTTCTATCATCTCCTATCTGTCTCTTTATCTAATCTATTTTTTTCTGTCACACTCCTCCTATCATATCTGTCATCTCTCTGTGTCACATACTATCTTTCCATCTGTCTGTCTATATCTTCTCTCTCACACACACACTCTATCTATCTATCTATCTATCTATCTATCTATCTATCTATCTATCTTCTATTTGACTATCACCTCTCTCTCTCACTCTCATCTATCTATCTATCTATCTACCTATCTATCTATCTATCTATCTATCTATCTATCTATCTATCTATCATCTATCTATCTATCTATCTATCTATCTATCTATATCATGTCTGTCTGTCTGTCTCTGTCTGTCTATCTATCTATCTATCTATCTATCTATCTATCTATCTATCTATCTATCTATCATCTATCTACCTATCTATCTATCTATCTATCATCTATCTATCTATCTATCTATCTATCATCTATCTATCTATCTATCTATCATCTATCTATCTATCTATCTATCTATCTATCTATCTATCATCTATCTATCTATCTATCTATCTATCTATCTATCTATCTATCTATCATCTATCTATCTATCTATCTATCATCTATCTATCTACCTATCTATCTATCTATCTATCTATCTATCTATCTATCTATCTATCATCTATCTATCTATCTATCTATCTATCATCTATCTATCTACCTATCTATCTATCTATCTATCTATCTATCTATCTATCTATCTATCTATCTATCACCTCTCTCTCTCACTCTCATCTATCTATCTATCTATCTATCTATCTATCTATCTTCTATTTGACTATCACCTCTCTCTCTCACTCTCATCTATCTATCTATCTATCTATCTATCTATCTATCTATCTATCTATCTATCTATCTATCTCGAATAGACACAACCTTTTGGAGCATTGACACCACCCTGGTCTGCTTCCCCTCTACCAGTGAAAAGCTGCCCTGCTGCGGTGCCCGCCCTGTGCCCATCTCTCTGGCTGGCACGGGCTGCATCCTGGGCCTTCCTTCCTTCCTCCCTCCCTTCTTGCCAAAGCATCTTGGGGGGTGGTCTGTGCTCCCCCCCTGCCGTCGCAGCCCTGCCAGCCTTCCCCTCTGTAAAAACCCAGCCGTGCAGAAGAAACGAATGGCGTTCCATGCTGCCTTGAGGCTTAACTCTTCCTTGGCCAACCTGCTCTGTGTGTGCATGTGTGTGTGTGTGTGTGTGTGTCCAGAGCATCCCAAGGGGGAGAAGAAAGCAAGGCCCCCACAACATTTGGTTTGGTTTTGAGGTGGTTGTTTTTCCTCTCCGTCCCTCCTTGGCTTCTCCAAGATAGACTGCCTCTGAAGCTGGAGGCTTGGCTGTCAAAAGACCCTATTGGTGATCAACAGACTGGCATTTCCTTCCTGAGGGATATTGAAGGCTTCCTTCTCTGCAACCCAATTGCAAGCGTTTCGCTTTTTTAAAAAAAAAAATTTCCGGTGCAAAATAATATATATATATATATATATTGGCGCTTTTAATCTGGTTGTGCAAATCCACACAATGGCAATGCAGGAACAAGCGGGACTCTCCTTTCCTAAAGACAGGTCGTGGAAAGTCGCTTCCGCTCCATTGCAGCGCCCTTCCTTTCTTGCCACCGTCGTGAAGCGAACCCCCTGCAGCCGTTACAAGGGCGTCTTATACGGTTATGAAAAGTTGAAGCGGGGCTTCCTCCATTGGCTTCGCTTGGTTTCACAAGGGGAGGAGGGAGTCATGCAATTTCCCCCCACCCAGGATGCTACGACCGTCATAAGTATGATGCCAGTTGCCAAGCGCCTGAACTCTGACTCTTAACGAGATGCTGCAGCACTCGTATAGACAGAGGGGGGGAAACTGCTCCCAAGTTGCTTTTTTTTTTTTCAGTGCTATCTCATGGCTTGCTTCATTTAGTGACCGGTTGCTAAATGAAGCGGTTGCAAGCCGTGAGATGGGCAGGCTGGTCCCTGCCTGCTTACCGTATGCAAAGGTGGCCCTCGCTCCTTGAAGAGCCGCAGCCTTGGGACAGTCGTCGCGACGCGGCATGCCTGTGAGGTAGGACGGTGGCACCCAACTCCCTCCCCCCGGGGGTATCACATCCTTCGCTTCTTCCCTTTGCCAGAGTCCCCCCCCCCTCCCCAGTGGCCGCTGCGGCAGAGTCCGAGACAAAGAAGGGCAGCCAAGCATCTCTCCGGTGAAAGTGAGTTATGGTGTCCCTTTGGTACAACGAGGAAGTGCGCGGCACGTTATACGGCAAAGCTAAGAGTGTGGCTGGGAGGGGGAGGGAAGTTGGATGGCCCCCCTCCCCTCTTGAGGGACAGCTCTTGGAAGGACAAAGTGGTTTCACACACACACCCGCCCCCCGCCCCCCCCCCCCCCGAATTCTTCCCAATTCCTCCCCACCACCGGTTGCCTCCGATTCAAAGGCGCCATTCTGGAGTCGGGCATTGAGCAGGATGTGGGAAGGGAACCTTGGAGGTCTCCTAGTCTGACACACACACACCCCCGTGCTCAGAATGCAGAAGAACGGACTTGGAAGGGGCCTCGGAGGTCTTCGGTCTAGCCTGACGGCAGAGACCACAGGGAAAGGCAGATTCACTTTAACGACGGCAGTTGCTGATCGAGCCATGGCCGTGGTCCACTTAACAGAACACCGCAAGAAAAGGCGTAAGATGGCGCAAAGCTCGCTTCTCCGATGTCTCACTTAGCAAGAGATGTTCGTGTGTGCGTGTGTGTGTGTACACGTGAGCACACACACTCACATATATACACTCACATATATACACACACATATATACAAACATATATATATACACATACATCTTTCCTTCCTTCTTTCTTTCCTTTCCTTCCTTCTTTTCCTTCCTTCCTTCTTTCCTTTCCTTTCCTTCCTTCTTTTCCTTCCTTCCTTCTTTCCTTTCCTTTCCTTTCTTCTTTTCCTTCCTTCTTTCCTTTCCTTTCCTTTCCTTCCTTCCTTCCTTCTTTTTCTTTCCTTCCTTTCTTTTCCTTTTTCCTTTCCTTTCCTTTCCTTTCCTTCCTCCTTTCCTTTCCTTTCCTTTCCTTTCTTCCTTCATTTTCTTTCCTTCCTTCCTTCTTTCCTTCCTTTCTTTCCTTCCTTCCTTCTTTCCTTTTCTTCCTTCTTTTCCTTTCTTTCTTTCCTTCCTTCCTTCCCTTCCTTCCTTTCTTTCCTTCCTTCCTTTCCTTCCTTCTTTCCTTTCCTTTCCTTTCTTCCTTTCCTTTCTTTCCTTCCTTTCCTTCCTTCCTTCTTTCCTTTCTTTCCTTCCTTCTTTCCTTTCCTTTCCTTTCCTCTCCTTTCCTTTCCTTTCCTTTCCTTCCTTCTTTTCCTTCCTTCCTTCCTTCCTCCTTTCCTTTCCTTTCCCTTCCTTTCCTTTCCTTTCCTTTCTTCCTTCATTTTCCTTCCTTCCTTCCTTCCTTCCTTCCTTCCTTCCTTCCCTCCTTCTTTCCTTCCTTCCTTTCTCCCTCCCTCCCTCCCTCCCCCTCTAAAGTCTCGTCTTCCCAGTTAGACTCTCCCTCTTCCTCTCCCTCCTCAATTGCCAGAGGAACTGACATTCCTTCTTGTGCCTCTGGGCATGTACAGAGGTATTCCCCCCCCCTCCCCGCACACACACACACACACACACAATTCCCTCTTCTAAGGCTTTTATCCCATCCTTGCAGGTGAACAACTGGGGGAATGTTGTTCTGCAGAACCGTCAGCTGGGATCAAGTTTGTGTTTTTCTCACTCTGGGCTTCTGCCTGGGTGTCAGATCTGGGCCTGCTCAGCTCCCCCCGGGGGAAAAAGCGTCTCTCTCACCAACCCTCTGCTTGATTATTGGCGCTGTTTACCAGCCTGCTGTGGTTTAATAAGCCCCATGGCAGGAGACACACTCCTGGGGCATTGGGGGGTGTGTGTGTTGAGGGAACCACGTCCCAGCGGCCCCCACCCCAGAGGGAACCAACTGGGGTGTTCTCCGCACACCTTTGCGCCAAGCGACAACCGGTTTTGCATGGCTGGTGCGTTGCAAAAGCTCGCTGGAAATGTCTTTATACCTGGCGAGCAGGACGAAATTCCACAGGTGATGTTTTCGGCTCTCCTCACCACCCACCCCTGTCAACAAGGCAAAGAATCTCCTCAGGGGCCGGGGAGGGAATAAAACTTCCATAATAGAGGCAGTCTACCTGTGCTCTCCCGGGCACCGACAGGAGGGGTGAGGGCGGGGGGGGGGCCTCTTTGGGGAGGAATAGAGCCTCCCCGAGCAGAGGCAGTCTATCTGCGCCTTTCTGGGCCTCGCAAGGGAAGGTGCCTCTTCTTAGAGGTGACTCAAGAAGGGAAAGAACAGAGCTGATTTTTATGACCTTATTTGTGGCACACACACACACACACACACACACACATATACACCGTTGTTAAGGGAATCACCGCCGCGGTTAAAGTTACGACACCGCGACTGTTAAAGCGCAAATCCGGTCTTACCCCGTGGGCTTTGCTGGTCGGATGGTCGCAAAAAGGGGATCGCGCGATTTCCCTCTGGCCATCATAAGGACGAGCCGGTTTTCCCCCCCCGCTTCAAGTGCCTGAATTTTGATTCACGGATCTGCGGTGACGTTACGACGATCATAAGGGTGACGCACGGTCCTAAGTCACTATTTGGAGCACCGTGGTACAGTAACTCCAAACAGTCCCTAAACCATCATCGCCATCTTTTAATGACCCTCATAATCCCTTGCAATTGGGGTGGTGTCTGGGCAACTGAATGGAGCTAGCAGGGAGGTTTTACTGGCCAGATGCCTTTCCCTGTCACCGGTACGGAGTTTAGTTCAGCGGATAATATTCTCATCCTTCCCAGAGTGAAGAAATATCTGCCTCGACCTAGGATCGAATTCACCGCCTGCTAATTGTAAGGCGAGAGTGCCACCTGTAGGTCACCACGCCACTCCTCCAAACAGTCACTAAGTGAACTGTTGTGAGTCCAGGACCATCCGTATTCTCCATTTGCAAGCCTTGGTACGTTCCTCTCTTCTACTCAGCTGTCTCTTAGCTACTGCCCCATCCCATATCCTATACGATGGTTTATTTCAACGCAGCCAGGCCGAGCCGTTCAAAAGCTCCCTCGGCGAACCCACGATTCACCCCGTGGCTCAAGCGGCCCAACCATGCCTACGACGGTGCCAACGGAGGCAGGATCTGACTCAGTCCCGCCTGGCTTTTTCGCAGGGCTCTCGCCAAGCGAGGCGGGCTGGTCCAGGCTTGTCACGGAGCTGAATTCCATGGGAACATTCCCAAGCGCGGATCTGAGGGCTGGTGGGAAGAGCTGGCCCGTTCCAGGGATAATAAAAATCGGGCACGGCAAGATGCTTTTGGGAGAGGAGATGGCATCCGGCCCAAAACGGGAATGGCTGCAGGCAGATCCGTAGCAGGGCGATGCCCCCCAATTTCGAGGACCTTTTCTTCTTCCCAGCCGATGGGGAAAAACAACGCCTCCGCGCCCGATTCCTTTCCAATTTTCCCCCCCCCCCCATCTTTCTTTTTCAATTCCAACGTGGCAGCAGATGGGCCCAAGCTGGGTTTTTTTTTTTTTTTTCTTTTTTCTCCCTGGGATGAGGTTGCCTTGCCAAGAAAAAACCGAGCTGGAGAAACAAGGGCTCCCCAAAACACAGCTTCTGAGCATGCACGGAGGGCCTCTGAACCTTCGGCTCGCAAATCTCCAGCAACCTTGGCCACATTGTCCCTCCACCCCGGCACACAAGGAAAAGCGACAGGACAAGGAAAGGAAACAAAAAATGAGAACGGCCAAGGTTTGCGGATTTTGAGAGCCGCCGTCCTATAAGCCTGGCGATTTGGTGCTCACGATGGTTTGGAGGGGTTTCCCCCTCCCCCCCCCCGCCGTTAATAAATAACAGATAATCAGAGTTGGAAGGGACCTTGTAGGTCATCTAGTCCAACCCCCCACCCAAGCAGAAGACCTTACATCATTTCTGGCCGATAGCAGTCCAGTCTCTTCATGTGATGAAGCTCTCACAACTTTCGAAGTAATTTCTGTTCCATGGGTTGATTATTCTCAGTGTCAGAAAGTTTCTCCTTATTTCCAGGTTGAATCTCTCCTGGTTCAGTTTCTATCCATTCTTCCTTGTCTGGCCTTCGGGTGCTTTGGAAAACAGCTTGACCCCCTTCCTCCTCTCTGGGGCAGCCCCTCAAATATTGGAAGGCTGCTCTCCTGTCTCCCCTGGTCCTTCTCTTTCCTAGACTAGCCAGGCCTGGTTCCTGCAACCGTCCGTCGTATGTTTCAGCCTCCAGTCCCCTCATCATCCTGATTGCTCTTCTCTGCACTTTTTCTAGAGTCTCAACCTCTTTTTTATAGTGTGGTGACCATAGTGTGGATGCAGGACTCGAGGTGTGGCTTTACTAAGGCTTTACAGAGGGGTATTAGTCCCTCCCTTGATCTGGACTGTATCCCTCTGTTAATGCCGTTTAGGATCGCAGTGGCTTTTTTGGCTGCTGCTGCTGCACACGGCTGGCTCCTATTTAGCTGGTTGTCCACTAAGACGCCAAGATCCAGTTTCCCAAGGAGTGACCGGTGTAAGAAATGCTTCCTGCTCCTTGCTGTCGCTTCTCGTCGGTGCATTTTGGGAGGGTGCACGCTGGGGTGTGGGATTCTGCCGGTTTGGACCGGTTCGCTCCAACTGTGCGCTCACTCAAACCGTTGGCAGCATCCCACGACTGCTGGGTACACACCAAGGGAGGTTTGTGTCCTGCCGTTTTTGCAAGGCGGTTTTGCTAGGCCCCTGATGGAGGAGGCCGAAAGACGATTTGGAGAAGGGGAAGGAAGAGAGAAAAGAAGGGATGTTTTAATTTTCGGGTTTTTTGTTTTTTTTTTTAAATTTCAAACTTCAATGCACCGTTGCAGATGCCACCGCCGTTCCTTTCATCCGTGCCGCCCCGTCTTTTGGTGGAAGCTAATTAATCGGCGAGCCTTGGGCTCGGCGTGTGTGTTTTGTGTGTGTGTATCAGTGGGCCCCGTCTCAAGCTGTCATAATTATCAAAGCAGGCCCCGATTAGGCCTAGCGGGGCTCTCCCCGGAGCAGATCAGAGCCCCGGCTTGTGGCACAAGTTCAACATAATGGAGGCTCCCTAGAGAGACACCCGTCCTCCTTACCCGCTTGCTGGAATTGAGTAACAGGATTAGTGGTGGTGGAAGCAAGGGGAAAAAAAAACAGGGGTGTGTGTGTGTGTGTGGATTTTTGGACCCACGCCAGCAAGTGTGCCAAAAAAAAACCCTGCAGCCCTAGCTTAAGCATCCTCTGGAATTGCAGGGCCCATCATCCTTGGCCCACGCGGGTGGTGGGTTCCCGTGAAATTGCCTTGCCAGGGGTCGAAGCTGGAAACAGGATATAAAAAGAACTTGTTTTTGTGTGGGCTGGCAGGAAAACGTTTTAAAAAGGAGGGAGGGATAAATAAAAGTTTGTGTTATTGGGGTGTCTTTGCTGGACGGCTTTGGGGTTGTTCTTGTTGTTTTGCAGTTTTAGTTTTTTTATGGTTTGTAGCTCTATTATGGGATGTAAGGTAAGGGAGGGAGGGAGGAAAGAAGGGAGGAAGGGAAGAAGGAAAGGAAAATGGATAGGGAGGAATAAGCGGGTGAAAGGAAGGAAAGAAAGAGGAAGAAGTGATGAGGGAGGAGGAGTGGGGGAGAAGGAGAAAGGAAGGAAGGAAAGATGGAAGGAAGGAAGGGAAAGTGATAGGGAGGATGAGTGGGTGAAAAGAAGGAAGGGAAGAGGAAGAAAAGATGAGAAGGGAAGGAATGGGTGAGAAGGGAAGGAAGGAAAGAAGGGAAAGTGATAGGGAGGATGAGCGGTTGAAAAGAAGGAAGGGAAGAGGAAGAAAAGATGAGGAAGGAAGGAGGAGGAGTGGCGGAGAAGGAGAAGGAAGGGAAGGAAGAAAGGGGGAAGGAAAGAAGAGAGGGAGGGAGGGTAGATGGGAAGAGTGGAGGAGAAGAAGAAAAGAAAGAGGAAAAAAAGATGAGAAAGGACGGAAAGAGGAGCAGTCGGTGAGAAGGAAAGAAAGAAAAGTGGATAGAGAGGAGAAAGGAAAGAGAAGGAAGAAACGATAAGAAAGGGTTAGGCTTAAGAAGGAAGAAGGAGGAGTGGGAAGGAAGGAAGGAAGGAAGGAAGGAAGGAAGGAAGGAAGGAAGGAAGGAAGGAAGGAAGGAAGGAAGGAAGGAAGGAGGGAAAGAAATAAATGATTAAGGAAACCTTGTTTTCTCAGCAGAGAAAGAAGCAACAGGAGGGCAGAGGAAAACTGTTTAGCCTGTGATGTCTTCCGATTTTACACACAGACACACACACACCATCACCTGCCTTTTCTTCCCAGCTCCCTTGCCTTAATTGCCTTGCCAAGATTGCAATTAGTACCTCTTGACATCGTGAGCATCTTCGGCACTGCTGCTTCTTCAACCTTTCCCCGCAGGGGAAGATGGAGGCCGCTGTTCTCCAGAGCCCCCAATCCCCCCCCCCCGGGTGCTCTTCGAACCAACCCCCACAAGGGGATCAGGTGGTGTGTGTGTGTGTGTGTGTGCAGAGAAGCTGCTCCCTCACAAGGCAGAGACAGAGAGAGTCCGCCTTTTGTAAACCTGGGAGAAAAATCTGGCTTCTCCATCTGAAGCCGCTTAGGCAGGTGCTTCAGGATGAACAGCAGGAGCTCAGAAAAATCAGCATGCTTTAATATGGATGGACTTCAACTCCCAGAATCCCCCAGCCAGCATGCTTTAAGAGGGGAGGACCAACTCCCAGAATCCTCTACTCTGCATGCTTTAATATGGATGGACTTCAACTCCCAGAATCCCCCAGCCAGCATGCTTTAAGAGGGGAGGACTTCGACTCCCAGAATCCTCTACTCTGCATGCTTTAATATGGATGGACTTCAACTCCCCGAATCCTCTACTCTGCATGCTTTAATATGGATGGACTTCAACTCCCAGAATCCCCCAGCCAGCATGCTTTAAGAGGGGAGGACTTCGGCTCCCAGAATCCTCTACTCTGCATGCTTTAATATGGATGGACTTCGACTCCCCGAATCCTCTACTCTGCATGCTTTAATATGGATGGACTTCAACTCCCAGAATCCCCCAGCCAGCATGCTTTAAGAGGGGAGGACTTCGGCTCCCAGAATCCTCTACTCTGCATGCTTTAATGTGGATGGACTTCAACTCCCAGAATCCCCCAGCCAGCATGCTTTAAGAGGGGAGGACTTCGACTCCCAGAATCCTCTACTCTGCATGCTTTAATATGGATGGACTTCAACTCCCAGAATCCCCCAGCCAGCATGCTTTAAGAGGGGAGGACTTCGACTCCCAGAATCCTCTACTCTGCATGCTTTAATATGGATGGACTTCATCTCCCAGAATCCCCCAACCAGCATGCTTTAAGAGGGGAGGACCAACTCCCAGAATCCTCTACTCTGCATGCTTTAATATGGATGGACTTCGACTCCCAGAATCCCCCAGCCAGCATGCTTTAAGAGGGGAGGACTTCGACTCCCAGAATCCTCTACTCTGCATGCTTTAATATGGATGGACTTCATCTCCCAGAATCCCCCAACCAGCATGCTTTAAGAGGGGAGGACCAACTCCCAGAATCCTCTACTCTGCATGCTTTAATATGGATGGACTTCAACTCCCAGAATCCCCCAGCCAGCATGCTTTAAGAGGGGAGGACTTCGACTCCCAGAATCCTCTACTCTGCATGCTTTAATATGGATGGACTTCATCTCCCAGAATCCCCCAACCAGCATGCTTTAAGAGGGGAGGACCAACTCCCAGAATCCTCTACTCTGCATGCTTTAATATGGATGGACTTCGACTCCCAGAATCCCCCAGCCATCAGGGGAAGATGTATAGCCTTCAACATGGCTGGCTAGGGAATTCTGGGAGTGGATCACGTGTCCACAGGGATGCTGCAATGGTCGTAAGTGTGAAAAACTGGCCCTAAGTCGCTTTTTTTCCCATGCCATTGTGACTTCAAATGGTCAGGAAATGAACTGTTGTAAGTTGAGGACTACCTGGACAGAAAGATGCAGTGGTTGGTTGTGTTGCTTTTTCCTCTTTTTTTTCCCTTCCTTACCTTGCAAGAGAGACCAAAAAATGTCTTTATCTTTTTATTGCAAACTCAAGATAGATAGATAGATAGATAGATAGAGAGAGAGAGAGAGAGAGAGAGAGAGAGATGATAGATAGATAGATAGATAGATAGATAGATAGATAGATAGATAGATAGATAGATAGATAGATAGATAGATAGATTAGATAGATAGATAGATAGATAGATAGAAAATAAATAGATAGATAGAGAGAGAGAGAGAGAGAGAGATAATAGAGAGATAGATAGAGAGAGAGAGAGAGAGAGAGAGAGAGAGAGAGATAATAGATAGATAGATAGATAGATAGATAGATAGATAGATAGATAGATATTTGGTCTTTTCAAATTCCATCTTAAAAACATGTTAATGCAATAAACAGAAGGAACAGGCAT
The DNA here is from genome assembly GCA_033807585.1 of Hydrophis major. NCBI lineage: Eukaryota > Metazoa > Chordata > Lepidosauria > Squamata > Elapidae > Hydrophis > Hydrophis major. Next base: position 103,895,286 of record CM066333.1, on the reverse strand, counting down.
GTTTAAACAGCCACGGGGGGGTCGCCTGCCAAAAATCTGGATGAAAAATAATACAAACTGTTCCAAACTGTCAATGAGGAAGGGAGGGAAGAAGGAAGGGAAGAGGACAGGGTTGAATCATCATGTATCAAGTTGGCTTGTCCGAGACCTTGGCGGCTTTTCAGGGGGGGGGGGCTTAACTTACCCCGTTGGAGCGGGGCTTGAACAGGGATGGGCTTCAAAAAATTTAGCGACCTGTTCTCCGCCAGGTTGCTGGATGGGCGTGGCCTAAGCCTCTTGCACCATGAGGGGGGGGCGTTTTTGCCCTTCCCCGGGCTCAGGAGGATTTGCTTAAGCCTCTGGGAGGACAAAAATGGCTCTGCGGAGGCCCGTTTCTGGCCTCTGGGAGGCCTGTTTTTGCCCCTCCCCGAGCGTCCATGCAGGCCCTGCTCTTACCTGTGATCCAAAAAGGGCCACGTGGAGATTCCTGGGAGGGGAGGAGCCAGCCAGTTGTTGCAACTACTGGTTCAGCGAACCAGATGTCAAAAAAATGAACCAGTTCGTGCAAACCTTTGCGAACCGGTTGCATTCCAACCCTAGGCTGGGCTGGAATCCTTTGGAGGAGACCCAACAATTAAATGTCCTTTGGGTAATGGAAGTTATTTGAAAGTAAATCTATGGGTGCTAGTCAGACGGACAGGAATGAAGGGGTGTGTGGGGTACGGGGAGAAATCTCATTTCTGGAATACCACGGATCTGGGCAGGTGGGGGGAGGCCCCCGGCGTTTTGTCTGGTCGTTGAAGGCTTCGCCAACCTTGTCGCTACTCGGAGCAAGACGACTGCGGCTGTCCAGTCCAATTTAAGGAGCTGTCCATCACCCGGGGAGAAGGGGGGCATTTGGTGGAACCCCCAGCGGTCTAAGAAACATTAATGTCATTTAAAGCAAGGACATTCCGGAGCGAGCCAAGCCTGTATTTGGATAAATAGATTATAAAGTAGAAGGTTTTGTTTGTTTTTTTTCTGCCCCAAACCCAATATGCCAGGCTTGGACAAGAAGGTTGTGTAGGTCAGCCCATCTGAGACAGAAAGGATAAATAGGGAAATGATAGATTCCTCCCTCCCTCCCTCCCTCCCTCCCTCCCTCCCTCCCTCCCTTCCTTCCTTCCTTCTTTCCTTCCTTCCTTCCTTGTCTCTTTGTCAACTTGCTTTTCACCTGCTCCTCTTTTATCAACTTTACTCTTTCCTTCCTTCCTCACTCATCTCTTTCTTTCCTTCCTTCTTTTCACCCACTCCTCCTCCTTTCCCATCCTTCCCTTCCTTCCTCACTTCCTCCGCTCTTCCCTTCTTTTCATCCACTCATCTTTATCAACTAATCCCTTTCCTTTCTCCTTTCCTTTCCTTTTCCCTTCCTCCTTTTCCTTGAAAAAAAACCTCCTCATGGGAAGCTCCTTCCTGCTGGCTCTTCCCAAGCTAACTTTCTCCTCCTTCTCTTCGTTCTCCAGCTTACGGCGAGAGGGTTACACGGTCCAGGTGAGCGTCAATGACTACCTGGACATCTACTGCCCCCATTACAACACCTCGGTGCCTGAGGGGCGCATGGAACAGTACATCCTCTACATGGTGAGCCTGGAGGGGTATCAGACATGCGACATCAGCCAAGGCTTCAAACGCTGGGAATGCAACCGGCCTCGCGCCCCACACAGCCCCATCAAGTTCTCGGAGAAGTTCCAGCGTTACAGTGCCTTCTCACTGGGTTATGAGTTCCACGCTGGCCACGAATATTACTACATCTGTGAGTTGGGTGTCTTTCTCTGCTTTGCCCTCACCTTTCCTTTGATGGGATGTGTTTTTCCTTTGAGCGGCAATCCAAAAACTTATAAGTAACTGATGAGCATTTAGCAATAGCAATAGGACTTAGATTTGTGGGCAGTCAGCCTGCAATACTGCATTCTAACCGCAAGGAAGGAAGGAAGGAAGGATGGAAGGAAGGAAGGAAGGAAGGAAGGAAGGAAGGAAGGAAGGAAGGAAGGAAGGAAGGAAGGAAGGAAGGAAGGAAGGAAGGAAGGAAGGATTAGCACTAGCACTTAGACTTATAAGACTCACAATGCTTTTCAGCTCTCTCTAAGCAGTTTGCAGAGTCAGCCTCTTGTCCCCAACAGTCTGGGTCTCCTCATTTTACCGACCTCAGAAGGATGGAAGGCTGAGTCAACCTTGATCCTGGTGAGAGTCAAACTCAAAATTGCAGGCAGCCGGCAATCAGCAGAAGTAGCCTGCAGTATTGCACTCTAACCACTATGCCACTGCGGCTCCGTTGATGGCCAAATGCTAGACCAGGAAGGAAGGTTTGGAGCACCACCTCCCCTTATTAAAAGGTCAAAGGTTACCTGTCCGGTCGTGTCCAACTCTAGGGGCCGAGGAAGCCAGCATTGTCCGGAGACATTTTCCACCGTCATGCAGCCACAGCATGGCTCTATGCCAAGGGCACACAGAACACTGTTACTTTCCCACCAAAGTGGTACCTATTTATCTGCTCACTTTTGCATGCTTTCGGACTGCTAGGTGGGCTGGAGCTGAGGCAAGGAAGGTGAACTCTACCCATCCCACCACGCCCAGGTCTCTAACCCGGGCTGTCAGCTTTCCAGCTGACAGGATCAGCAGCCTTGAAAAAAATGATGCAAAATGGTCTTGTCGATCAGGGTTTATCGTTCACGAAGACTCCATGTTACGTCCCCGATTCAGGCCAAACACCAGTTAAATGGGACACATGTCTGTCTCCTGAGCATCACGTGGGGCTAAATCAAACACCAAATTAAAAAGGCTTTTGCCCCGAGACCACAGGGCAATGCCAAAACTTGTCTATCACAGTTTGTTAGATCATAGAATGAGGGTTTATCTCAAGATAAGGGGCTTCCTCTGACCAGGTTCAGACAACCCCACTCTCTCACGCTCTACAGGTAGTTCTCAACTTGTTTAATGACCATTGGAAGCCCCAACCATGCTGAAACGAGTAACATATCCTCGGAGTTATGACCACATCCCCACGGTCATGCGATCTGAATTTGGGCCCTTGGCAATTGGCCTGTATTTGCTACGATTGCAGTGTCCCAGGCTCGGCCTTCCCAGCTGGCTTCAGGCAAGCAAGTCCCTGGAGGAAGCTGGGTTCGCTTAGCACAGGCCCAGTTGTGGTCATAAGTCAAGGACTTCCAATCACAGACTCCATTTAGGCTTTGTGCGTAGGGCAAACCTTCACAAAGCAACCGACTGCGTAAACTAAGAGTAAGAGGTATTTATTTATATTGGCTGTGTTAGCGGCTGAGCGAAGCAGGAGAATATGGCTTTTGTCCACCAGGGGGAGCCCTCGACCAAGGCAACTTTCGGCTTTTCCTCAACCTTTGGCCAATACAGATTCGTCATAAAGTGAATCTCGTTTCTTCCTCTCATAAAAACAATTTGCAAATGCGGGGGTGTGGGGTGTGTGACTTTTTGAGGGGCCCCAAGAGGCTGCTTGCCTCCCGCTTTTCAGGTGGCCCGGGTGAATGGATTCACTTAACAACTGCTACAAGGGAGGAAAGGAGGGATGGAGGAAGATGATGGAAAGAAGGAACTGAGGGAGGGAGGAAGAAGGGAGATAGAAGATGGAAGGAAGAAGAAAGACGAAGGAAGGAAGGAAGGAAAGAAGGAAGGAAGAAGGGAGATAGAAGATGGAAGGAAGGAAAGAAGGAAGGAAGGAACGGAGGGAGTGGAGGAGGAACCAAGAAGGGAGGGAGGGAGGGAGGAAGATGAGAGAAGGAAGGAATATAGATAATGGAAGGAAGGAAGAAGGAAGATGATGGAAGGAAGGAAAGAAGGAACTGAGGGAGGGAGGAAAGGGAGATGAAAGATGGAAGGAAGAAGAAAGAAGATAGATGATGGAAGGAAGGAAAGAAGGAAGGAAGAAGAAAGATGAAGGAAGGAAGGAAAGAAGGAAGAAAGATGAAAGAAGGAAGGAAGAAAGATGAAGGAAGGAAAGATGGAAGGAAGAAGAAAGATGATGGAAGGAAGGAAAGAACGAAGGAAGGAAGGAAGAAGAAAGATGAAGGAAGGAAGAAGAAAGATGAAGGAAGGAAAGAAGGAAGAAAGATGAAAGAAGGAAGGAAGAAAGATGAAGGAAGGAAAGATGGAAGGAAGAAGAAAGGTGATGGAAGGAAGGAAAGAAGGAAGGAAGGAAGGAAGAAGAAAGATGAAGGAAGGAAGAAGAAAGATGAAGGAAGGAAAGAAGGAAGGAAGAAGGAAGATGAAGGAAGGAAGGAAAGAAGGAAGGAAGAAGAAAGATGATGGAAGGAAGGAAAGAAGGAAGGAAGAAGAAAGATGATGGAAGGAAAGAAGGAAGGAAGAAGAAAGATGAAGGAAGGAAGGAAAGAAGGAAGAAAGATGAAAGAAGGAAGGAAGAAAGATGAAGGAAGGAAAGATGGAAGGAAGGAAGGAAGAAGAAAGATGAAGGAAGGAAGAAGAAAGATGAAGGAAGGAAAGAAGGAAGGAAGGAAAGAAGGAAGGAAGAAGAAAGATGATGGAAGGAAGGAAAGAAGGAAGGAAGAAGAAAGATGAAGGAAGGAAAGAAGGAAGGAAGAAGAAAGATGAAGGAAGGAAGGAAAGAAGGAAGGAAGGAAGAAAGATGATGGAAGGAAGGAAAGAAGGAAGGAAGAAAAAAGATGAAGGAAGGAAAGAAGGAAGGAAGAAGAAAGATGAAGGAAGGAAGGAACCGAGGGAGTGGAGGAGGGAAGGAAGGAACCAAGAAGGGGAGGGAGGGAGGGAGGAAGATGAGAAAAGGAAGGAATATAGATAATGGAAGGAAGGAAGAAGGAAAATGATGGAAGGAAGGAAAGAAAGAAGGAACCAAGGGAGGGAGGGAGGAAGGAAGAAGGAAGATAGATGATGGAAGGAAGAAGGAAGATGATGGAAGAAAGGAAAGAAGGAACCAAGGGGAGGAGGGGAGGAAGGAAGAAGAGAGGGGAGGGGAGGAAGAGGGAGGTTGTCCCCAACATTGTTCCCCCCCCCAACTGATCTATCCCACCTCAGTTTCCCTGCCTGGTCCGGCCCCAAGAATCCCTCAGCCCATCTGGGGATGAAATGTGCTGCCTGCCAAGCCAGGAGAGGGTGAAACGGTTCAAAGATGGCCGACTCCTTTTGTTGTTGTTGTTTTCTAGCCACTCCAACGCACAATCACCGCCGGTCCTGCTTGCGAATGAAAGTCTTTGTCTGCTGCCATTCCCGTGAGTGACCGCTTCCTTTCTCCCATTTCCTCCTCCACCACTACCACACTTTCAAAAGTGCCCAAAAAGCATTCCAAGATCCGTACTACCAAATTTGGCCCCGCCCTTTCCCAAACCAAGCCGTTAGTCCTCAGGAAAGGACTGGAATTTCTTTCTCTCTCCCACCCCCCCTCCCTCTGTGATGACAAGGGTGGGCTCTGAACCTCCATATCCCCGTCTGGGAATGTCATTTATCTTGGTGGGAAAACTGAACCATCGTTTCGTCTTCCTCGCAAAAAACGAAACCCGAGGGGCAAAATTTACACCGCCTGTCGCGGAACTACCACGCCCCTCGTAGGAGCCTGTACTGGAGGAGGGGTGTGTGCCCTGGGGATAGGAGGGCGGGCAAAATCTTTCCGGGGAGGGTCCTTGTCGTATCCCACCACCCCTTGGAAGTAATGCCTTCCCCCCTCTTTCCTGCCCACAGCGTCGTTTTCTGGGGACAGAGTGGTACCAACTCTTCCGCCATTCACTATAGGGCCTGAAGTGAAGATTGAGGATCTGGGTGAGTGTTCACCTACTTTTGCCCGGGGAAAAGTGGGGTGGAGGGGCTGGGATTTCCCCCACCCCTCCAAAAATGTAGCTTCCTGCCTCTCCACTGAGGATTGGGTTGTCTTGCTGGAAGAGGCTGAGGGGGTCTCCCAAATTTTGGAGGCCCTCGAGGGTGGCTCTAGGACAACTCGCCGTAGACAAACTCCGTACGGACAACTCGCCATGGGACAATTCAACGCTGCTTTAACAGAGAGTTGGAAGGGACCTTAGAGGTCTTCTAGTCCAACCCCCCCTCGCCCCAGCAGGAGACCCTAACACTATTTCAGAGCAACGGTGATCCAATCTCTTCTTTAAAAAAACAGTGTTGAAGCACCCACAACTTCATTCAATCGTTTCATTCAGGGATCATCGGCGAGCATGTTTTTGTCGAAATGGTTGTAACTCTTTGTCCTTCTGGCTTGACTTTCTTTTATTCCTATTCTTATTGGCCATGGTTCTGTTGAAATTCACACAACTTTTGGATGGGTTGAATTGTCCCACGGAGAGTTGTTTTCGCAGTGAGTTGGCTGCGGCGAATGGTCCCCTTCCACTTGAGGGTTGGTGCACCCTCATCGCAGTCGCTTGTCCTGTGTGGC